>JANHGO010000351.1:0-41757 GCA_024606505.1 Aquila spilogaster
TTTCCTTTTCCTTTTCCTTTTCCTTTTCCTTTTCCTTTTCCTTTTCCTTTTCCTTTTCCTTTTCCTTTTCCTTTTTTTCCTTTTCCTTTTCCTTTTTCATTTTCTTTTTCCTTTCCTTTTCCTTTTCTTTTTCTTCTTTTTTAACTAGCAGAAATTCCTGATGATATCAACATCAATGTCCAAGAGTGCAGTTTTTGTTTCTACTTTGAAACTAAATGTCATTCGTGTCATCTTGGCTGCAGTACAGCCATTTTGTAATTTAACTACGTGTTGTATGAGACTGAATTGAAAGTCTTTGCTAGTAGTCCTTTTATAAAGTTGAAATATTTTAAATTTGTACGTCACTGCAAACTTATAAATCCTCTAAATATTTTCCAGTATTATATAAAGTCTATCACCCTAGGAAAATGTAATATGATACACATAAACAATATTAAGATACATTATATTTTAGTACGAACATGTAATAAAAATAAGTATCATCGTCCAGCACACTTTTTCCCAGGCAAAACAAATTATTGTATTCCCAATTTACTACGGAAATGTACTTTTTCTCTTAACTTAACTTGGCATGTGGAAGCATTGAAAAGTTTCCCTAAGGCTACTCAGAGGACACTCAAAAATAGCTCTGCACCTTCTTATACATTTCTTCTACCTCCACCTGAGTTTCTTGTATTATTTTCCACATATTTTTCACTAAAATCTCAGATATTCCTGCACAAAAATCACACCTAGTTCTGAGAACAACCCCTTAAAGTGATAATGATTTTTCAGAATGCACTGCCCCTTACATATAGGTCTAGCCACCTCAGGGGTTTTCTGTAGTGTCTGACATTCTACTTTACCTCTAGAAATTTTAATCCGGATTTCATCTGAGAACAAACAAGATTTTTACAGGACTGACATTGATATTCTGTCTTGCAGCTTTGCTTCTCTGAACATGCAGCTTAAAACTGCTGTCTCCAAATCTCTTCCGAACTTCTATTTTCAAATGTTACAATTCTAGATGGGAAAAAAAAATCAAGTATGTTCTATGCCTGAATAAATCTTTCTTTAGAGCAAATTAGTTTCCTTTCTCTTCCTTATTGTTTCACTTCCAGTGTTAGAGCCCCGTTTTGTGAAACATTCCAGCTTACTTATCTATGATCTACAAATTCTTGATGCAGATAACAATAGTTTTTCCAGTTTTATGCAACATTTTCTGTCTCTATGGAAGTTCCTCTGAAGTATCAATCCTGATACCAATGACTGTGTTGCAGTTTGACTGCTCTGTTGTTCCAGCAAAGTGATGTAATTTTCATCATTTCCCAAAATTTAGATGCTGTCTTAGTGCATGCAGCTGTTCGGGTACAATTTTCAGGACTCTGTCTTTGAAAGTAGATCTTTCTGCCTCTGTTCTATTGTGTTATTTTGAAATTGTCATTCCAAATCAGTATATCAGAGTACTATCCACACTCTTTAAAGTCAGTTTGTGCTGACACACGTTAACAAATGTTAATTGCTTCATCAAAGTCTAGTCTTTATCCAAGTTTTGGTTTCCTATCCTGCTTAGATCTCTTACCAGAAACACAATTTCTTAAATAGTAAGATGCTTTTTCCTTTGTTCTGGTAATTCTTCTATATATTCACATCTTCCTGAAGTCTCTGTTTAAAACATACCACTTATATTTCTCTTTTGTATCCTCTTCAGTACTCTTCCAGGGTCTGTAATATCTTCTTTCTGTCTTTCGTTTGAGTTTATTGGAAGCAAAGAAAAACTTCTATAACTTCAGAACCAACTATTATAATAGGTTAATTTTCTTTTTTTTTCCTGGAAAAAAATTCTTCATCATTACAGCTAATTTTGTCTTCATGTCTGTTTTCTTTTTTTGTACTTCTGGAGAACTTAATTCACAGAGAGGCTTTTAACTGTCAGCTTTGCACTAAAAATACTGTTCTCTTATTTTCTTTTATTTCAGCCTTCTAATGCAGTTCTTCCTCACTCCAGCTTTTCATGGCATGAGTTCTGCGCAAGTTGGTTTGACCTGACACACTTCTCCTGAAAGGAGAAGCTTCCTTGAAGCTAGAAATTTTGGCTGCATTGCTTGGGCGGAGGCAAGGCAGAAAGAGTAAAGATATATCACACACCTTTTTCTTCAACCTCATTTTAAAAATGAACTAAAATCCTGGTACCGTCTCATTTCAGTCAATGCCTTTTTTGCCTCTCAAATCAGAAAGCTGAATCAATGGTAGAAACCTTAGAAGGCAATGCCATGGAAGGCTTGCATGTACAGTCACTCTGTATTGAAAGCAGGTTATAGTAACAGACACAGGAGGAAGAGCACAACAAAGGGATAGATCTTAGTAGACACATGGAAAAAAAATTTTCACAATACTTGTTGCTCCTTGATATTTCTATTCAGACTCGGCCAATGTGAAAGAAAATATGGATGGTTTCTCTAATACAGCATTTGGTAGTTTTTGGCAAATGTTGAAGTTGTCCGAGGTAACACTCTGTATATCCTGAAAACGGGTGAAGCAGAATGGATAAATAAACCCTTGGTAGATGCTAAATAAGCAAGGATGACAAAAATGAAATGAAGAACTTCTGGAAATGTATAGATTCAGTGTTGTGATGTGGATGCTGGAACACTGAGTGTTTAGAGATAATTATTTAGAGATTATTATTATATACTCAGTCTTCCTACTTCAGACTTTCCAGATGACACAAGATCTTTCCATAAATCTCATTTTTAGAAATATGTAACCCAATATAATCTTTAAAGCAACTACGTGGCAAATCATTGGTCAGATTTTCATGCCCACTGAGTACATCAGGGATCTATTTTTGAAAATCATCTCACTTAGCAATAACACAAAGATGTAAAGAGCTTCTATCTTTAGATGCATAGCACTACACATCCAGTCTCCAGCTTATTACCTAGAAACTACCTCATTACCCCAAGTTCCTTATGACATCAGTATCTCTACTTAAATAGACAAAAGTTGTGAATTTCATGACCTTAAAGTCACCTGTTCAGAGAAGCTGAATTGTATGTTTCTGTCTCCTCCTGAGATGAAAACAAAAAAACATTTCCTTGCCTTACATCTTAAGCCACATATGTTTGATAAGGAGTTTGGGCAAGCCATTTCCTGGAAAAATTCTTAATGTATGCAAATCCTTAGTTATAACAGCATACTGAACATCAAGATACGATGTGAGAGCTTGTTTATTTCTAGAGCCATAAAGAAGCAGTGGAATATTTTAGGCGTGTTTTTCCCTGGTGGGTTTCTCTGCTTTGTAGTGCATATACTGATTAGCATCAAGTAGGAGAGGCAGCTTAGAAGAATGATCTATTTTATGCGTCTGTATTGTCAAGGAAAACCAAGTCAGAGAGGCAGGAATGCCAATACAAAAGATAAATCTGAGCGTCTTTATTCCATAGCTTCCCACTTCTTTTGTCATAAAGACTGCAAGTCTGTTTCTGCATATGTTTCCTGTCGAATTCAAGACTTGGTAATGCATAAATCACAGACTAATTTATTTATTTATTTTTACATTGCTATATCAAACATTAATGAGAACAACTGTGTATACTCTACACATTTTATTTGATATGTAAACAGAGTAATGGGGTTAATTGTGGACAATGTTTACTTTTGAGAGGGGTTGAAAACCCACTCAGAGGCTGTTGTTTTTCAAGCTGTGAAGTTTTTTCCTCCGTAGCACATATGCCTTACTACAATCTGGCAAATATACTCACAAAAAATAAGCCATTATAAAAATGCTTTTTTTAATTTAACTTTTTTTTTTTTACAGTTTGCAGTAGAAGCTAAGAATTCATGTCAATGACATATAGTTTCCTCTCTCTATAAAAGTATGAAAACAGCACATTAAATATTGGCTTCCATGACTGTTCTGGCAGATGAGCCTAACCCTAATCATGAGTAAGGAAGGGAAGCATGCTCAGTTTAAACAGTTTTCTGAAAAAAAATTTACAGTCTAACAAAATAGAAATCCAGTTTAATATCACTTATGTTAGATGTTCTGTACAGGGCCAATAGCTTAAAAGACACATTTCTCAACTGAAAGTATCATTATTAAAAATAATACCTTCCAAGAACTGCCCCAGTTGTATGAACAGTGTTTCTTGACACTGTTTTCACTGCAATAATGGCCTCTTCTTTTGATTTACATGCTTTTACCTCACTCCCCAAGGGTCTCCGTGCTTTTAGACAAAAGAGTCTCATATTTTGGCACACTTTAAGAGTTTAAGTGAGCTTTTTTTTTCCTTATATATATATTTCTTGGCCTAAATGGTAAATAGACTAAATATTAAAATACATGTTTTATAGACTATTACTTACATAAATTTTGATTTTGAAATTATTTCCACTGTACTGTTTAATTTCTGTTTATTCTGGACTGAAATGACAGTACAGGGCATAAAGAAAAGTGGGAACACGCTTATGTGAATGATACTCTTCACTAGGACTTAGTTTACAGTGCTGAGCTTAGGAGATAAAAACTTTATTCTCAGAAGGCAACTGTGGAAAATGCAATGAAAGATTAGAATTATCCAGAGCTAAAGCTCATCCTGTCCTAGTGAGGTGTTTTGCCAATGTGACTGAGGTAGCACATCAGTAACCTGACCAGCTGGTCTATCTCCAACCTCCCACTGTTCATTGCAAAGGAATCATTCTCCAGCAGATGCATATGATAGTCCACGCATCTGTATATGTGTAGTCACAATTACATTCCTAAATCCTTTGTAAATGCAACTCATGTAACAAAAGTTAGTGAGTTCAGTGGAAATGGTGATGTAAAATATTTTATTTATCAAGTCTTTCTCAAAATACAGATATAAATGAGTATTCTTATTAGTAGAACTGACAGAATAATGATAATGACAGAAAATGACAGATATATGAATATTTATAGCTAAATATTGGATATGATCCTTGCAAGTGACTAATACTTGCTGTGATTTCAAAATGTTTTCCTCCTACTCTCCTTCTGCATCCACAGTCTCTCTGTCCAGGAAAAAATTCAATGACAAAGCTCCTTATGTGACCTATGATGATACTTCTAAAGTACTTACTTCATAATGCAATTTCAGGTCCCCAGAGTCCCTAGCTACATCAACATATAGAGAAGGGCAGTCTGTCTTTTTGCTTTTCCCTCCTTCTTCTTCCTTTTCTGAAAGTCATGTCCTGTGCTGGAACTGAGGTTTCTAGCAAAAATCTTCAGCCCAAAAGGAGTTCAGCATCTGAGACCCTCAGTTGGTAGCAGAATTTCCTATGGACTCATATATTATTTGGCCTCAAATTTTCCATGTGCTAACAGCTGCTTTTTCTTCCTTTCAGCCACTTTTCTCAACTGGTGGCTGCACATCTTCAGATCTAGATTTACCATGTTACTTAGAAGGGAGAAGTCACATGCCTGATTTCTTCAGGAATATTTAATGAAACTGCAACTGAATCTTCTTCAGTAGTTGCTTTTACAGCAGTTATATTATCTGCTTAGTGGTCCGGTTTATATGGTAATGAATGGGGAGTCACAATGAAAATCTATGTGTCTCAATCCTATTATGTCAAATTACCTTATATCTATCATGACACAGTGGACATATGGTTTGGAATTCAAAAGCTGTAGCTAAGTCATCTAGAAATTGATATCAAAGTCTGAATAAGGCTCTGCAGGTTTTTTTGCATGTAATGGAGATGTGTTACCATCTATAGAGCAATTTACTTCCTAGTAAATGTGCCTACAATGGGTGGTATAAACTATTCTCTTCATTAGCTAAAGGAGATCACTATATCTAGTCCACATGTAGACATCTAATTTTTAGAAATCTACATTTAGTAAAGGTGATTCTGGCACTTTGTAATTCATAAAATGAAAGGAATTTGTAAAAGTGTCAGAACTTTGTGTTTCTATTTCTTCAACATCCTCCTTTGAAAAAAAAAGGAATAAATAATATAAAAATTATATAAATATATGTATTTATATACATGTACATAAGTTGTTAAGATTCCACACTATCACTGTTATTATTTCTTCTGGTACAATAACACAAAAATTCACTTGTGTTGGTTGATATGAAAAGCAAAACAGGAAGCATTTTAAATCTGCAAAATTCTTTGCACAGACAAAAAATTAAAAGCTGATGGCAACATAAACTAAACTGAGAAAAAGTTTAACAGGAAGAACTGTTTTATAGTAAGGTCTCTGAACATGTGGAATAAATAACTGAAGGGAGGGTTGAGCCTGAGAAGTGTAAATGAGTTCAAGAGAGCCTCAGATTTCCCTCTTGAGCATGAAAGGGGTCAAGTAATAGAGCAAAAAGACAGGAAAGTGGGATTAAGGTGAACCAAAAAAAGCAGACATGCTGGGCCAGATGACTTTTTCCTGTTTGTAAATTTCATGTTTTCAACAAAAAGTGACTACACAGATGGTCTGTGTTATTCTCACATCCTTTGAAATTCAGTTTCCAAAAATGTCACCTTGTTCCCTATCCTCCTGTGAAGCATAAACTGCATACAGTTTTCCAACATGTTCACATGCATTCTTGCTGTCACGACTGGTCTACTTCATTAGCCATCACCATGGAAAAATGTGTAAGAAGGGGGTTATAAACATTAGTAGTATCAAATTCTCCTGTAGAGATCTGCATGAGAGAAGGCTGCTGGTGGCTCACTAGCACCGTGTCCACGCTACTAAGAAATTCGGCCTAACAGAGATGAACTAGTTTGTGGTCAATGCAGTTCTGGATTTTTATTTCAGACTAGGAAAAAGATTCCAATCTTTATCTTTAGCTCTCAACTTCCTTTAGTTGGACATTAAACAACCTCTAAGGGTTTGGCACAGGGCAGAATATCCAGTTTGAGTTAACTTAGAAGAAACCTTACTAGTGAGTACAAAAACTGAACTACAAAGGAAGCTAACATGGAGGATTGGTATGCTGCTGCTTTAGATCAAAACACGTATGAAGGTGTAGTCTTCGTTATCCAAGTTCACACTCAACTAGCCCTCATCCATTTTATGATCCACTTCATCTTACCAGACACCCTTTCGCTATGGAAACTGACTTTTGCATACTGTCTGATCTCCATAGCATCATTAAATGAAAGGAAAGGAAGGATTTGGAGAGTTCAACTAATCTTATAAAGCAGTCCCACTTTTGTGTTGAGCCATGCTGCTGTTATTCTCAGACTGATCACTGGCAATGGAACTGGTCTCTCTGCAGCCAAAGCTCAGAGGAAGTTGTGGTGAATTCAACCAGGATTTCCTATATGGATTGTGATGTGTCCCCCAGGGGACCAGTACACTTTAACATCTTTATCAATGACATAGTCAGTGGGATCAAGTGTTGTGAGGCGCTGGAACAAGTTGCCCAGAGAAGCTGTGAATGCCCCATTCCTGGAAGTGCTCAGAGCTCGATGGTTCCCTAGTCAGCCTGATCTAGTGGGTGGCAACTCTGTCCATGGAAGGGGGATTGGAATTGGAAAGATAATAACTGCTAGGAAGGAGAAGGAAAAGATACACCACAAAATCCCCGCAAAGTCTAAAATAACAACGGAAAAAAATAACAACAGTTAAAATCAAACTATACACAATGTGATTCTGTGATAATGTCATTTTTCCCTCAGCTATGATTGCTTGAAACTGCTTCTCTTTCTCAAGGTAAGAAAAATTTCTTTTAGCATTTATTCCTAAATCAAGGACTGAGAAACACGTTTTCCACCATCTTCAAGACATACACACACTCATACCTGATGCTTCTATGTAGTTTATTAAAGAACTTTTAAGAATTATGCACCTGGACAAACAAAGTCCTGTGTCGTGGCTCCATTTGGACCCACTGCCTTCTAGCAGCTGTGTAGCATATCCATTCTTGCATTCTGCAACAGTCCCATTTCCAATTGCACACTCATTCCCTCTGTGGGGAATTCTTGGCAGCAAAGAGTTTTAGTGAGGTACAAATCCCACTTCCAGCCAGTTATGGGCAAGGGATAAAAGCTCCAGCAATGCCCTGTGGATAAGGAGGGTATAGCTCTACCCTGGTTCTTCTCATACCTAATGTGATTGGCACATGTTCAGAGATAGAAAGAGCCTGGATAATTCAATCTCCCAATTTCCTCCAAAACCTTTTTTTCTTTAGCCCTATTGTGAAGAGAGGATACCACAACACACATTTGTTTTGTTAGAACGTGTTCATATTCTGAGACAGTGTATGAGCTGAATACCAGGGAATCTCAGAGCCATTTGAAGAGTCTCATTTCCTTAACAGAATGACTTTGGAGTCGGGGGGTTATTCTCCAGCAGAGCTTAAATAATGTGAGAGTCAGGTCCTCGTCATATTACTCTTTTTCACAAAAATTCTAAAAATAATGAAGTAATTGAGAGTAAAGGCAGTAAACAGTTAATTTTGTTCTTAATACACCGTCTCTGTCATAGTGATTGCTCAGTGCTTGCTAGTATGCCACACGGTGCTTCAGCAAATGCTGGTGTTTCAGAGAGAGAGGCACACAGTAGCATCAAGAATATTTACATTATATAACATTATAATTTTCTTGCACCTGAACACCAGCACTGCCAAAAACTGCTTCTTGTAGTTATTACCTGCATATGAGTGTAGCTGAGAATGCATGGGTTAAGTGACACTGCTCTACCATGCCTGTCTCAGTGGCAGGGCAGGAGGTTATGCAGCAGGGATCTCATAGGAAGGTGAATGCTTCTCCTAATGAGGTGAAGATGATGGCTCTAATGCAGTGGAACAGCTGCAGCAGGCTCTTTCCCAGCCCGAGTCACACTGAGATCAGATTCAGCATATAGAGGCTCTGTTTTCTTCACGCACTGTAATTATGACTGATTTGCAAAAGATGTAAAACTCTTTGCCTTTTTATAACAAGAGCTTTTAGTTGGCGAGGCATTGAGAAAGGGGGTTTTTGGTACTCTTCCAGAGAGGACTATCTCCCTTCCGCCTCCTCAATCTTTGGCTGACAAGGTTAGATTCTCCTTTTGCTGCAGTCTCCTTTAATTCTGGGATATTTGGGTGCCAGGAGGGACCCAAATTCCGGCTTCTGCAATGTGCACACATCTGCTTTCTTCCAATTTAATGTGATATACAAAACACGGAGATGAGAGACTCATGACTTTTCTCCTTTATAATAACAACTCCATCATTTCCATTATAGGGTTTACACCATACTTAGGCTTGATGTCAGAGAAACGTGAGATTTGACTGCTTGCAAAATTCTCAAATTGCTTCCCTCAACACTAAAATTTGAACATAGAGTGTTTGATTCCACAGATTCATCAGCCAGCTCTGTTCTGGTGGTGCACCTCACTGTCTGGACATGCATATTGCCTCCTCCTCATGGGTTCTCAGGGGTCAGAAACTACCTAGAAGATGCAGTGTCGCACCACTGTCTGCTGGAGTCCTTTGGACTGGTCTGCGTAGCTGAGCGGAACGGAGCTTAGCAGTATTCCCACACAGACGTAGGGTTTCTGGAGGAAAGCATGTTAGCTTTTAGTCAGCCTAAGGCTCAATGGAAGTACTTGGAGCTCTGCACTCATTCACAGAGACCTCCTCAAAGGAAATAGTCCCTCCTATGATGAGATAGTCTTTTGGTTCAGGGGGTCATTATACCTGTTATGGGTCTAAGAATTTTAGCACAGCAAGCTCTTTTCCCCAAAAAGAAAATGAATCAATCTTGGCAAGTAACTCAAAAGTTTGGAAGTGCTAGAGTAAAAACTTCTATTATGAAAATTATTTTCCTGGATTTTGAATTATTATTCAGTCTTTAACTGTGTGATCATGAAAAGTGCCCAGGGTGCGGAGCAAGCAGAGCAGAAAGCTGCAAGAAAAGAAATGATCATTTTCTTTCTGGTGTGTAAGCATCAGACTAGACCAGGAGACAGGAGCATTCTTTGCCAAAACACTGCTTCATTTGTACAGCTTAATTCTGACAGCTCCTGACATTTGCAGATTTGATGCTGTAAAGGGAACACTTTTGTAATATAATTTCTATATGTATTATTGCACATAATGTATTATCTGCATAACTATATATGCTTTTTGACTTAGCAAGGAGGCCAATTTTCCCTTATAGTTGTAAGGCAAAGTAATGACACTGCTGCTATTTTAAAACCATGGACAGTATACATCCAACTTACAATAAACACAGTTTTGTCAACTGCTAGGCTCAATAGTATTTCTAAGTGTAGTGGTAGAGTTCAAAAATACTGTTAGGAATTTTTGAGAATGGTAATAAATAAATTATAACTAATAATAGTATTTTCAGCAAATTGCTGACACTTAAAAGAGTAAAAGCTGTACAGCCATATTGAACCACACACTTTTTGAAAAAGCAATTTCACTAGTGGAGACTCTATTAGTATCTCTATATGTCATTAGAACAGCAGGATTTGTTCTGTAACTGGACTTATTTGCTGTCTTAGATTAGATTCAGTTGCCCATTACGTACGGATGTATGCACAGCTGTCCAATATGTACTGTCAAGTCCATGGAAGCTAAAATAGTATTTTCATCTGTTTTTATTTATATGCATTGTTTCTTCACGTATGTTTTTCCTGTTTAGTACTTCTACTGCTAAAAACTGATTCTGGAAGCTACGTAAAATGTGCATTGGAATCATTCTCTTTGCAACTTTACAAAGAATCAGAGATGTTTAATAACAGCAGGGAATTAAAACTCCATATGCATTCCAGACCCTTAAAGCTGTGAGATTGTCACCATCTCTTAACTTTCCTCACATGTTGGTTCACATACATAAAATTTTGTTTAATTTGAAGTGACACGTAAAGATGACATGAACGGGTGTGCTCTGGATAACAGGAGCAGCTGAAGATATGAAGGCTGACAGAGTCTTGAACTAGAGGAGGGACAAAAAAATGTGTATGACATGCTGCCACTTGGATCTGACGGTTGAAATTGGGGATACCCTTGGCAACTAGATCTACTATTTCTTCTGTTGCTTTGTGCCAACTGACAATAACAAAACAGACAAGATAGGAACTAGGACAGAAAATATCTGTTTTGTTTTTCTTCAACTCTATACTTTCCCTTCTATGAACATGTTGATAAGAAATGGCAACAAAGCCAGTTTATCAGCATTTTGCTCATATTTCAGATTGGAAGGCATGAGAGACACGTGTGTCTCATCAGTTGAACAGACAGCACTTAAAAAATGCCTGACTGGAAGAGTGGACAAAGGTGGACTTGGAGTGAACCAAAAGTGTAAAATCCCAATCAATAGACAGTTTCCTCTTGAGTATGTGTTTTAAAGAAGCCTTTCATCAAAGAATAGTGCTTATTTTGCCGTATCTATAAAAAATAAGACAGAAGGTGAAAAATATGTTCTATATTATAGGTAGCTGATTAAAATTATTATGTGCTTTCAAAAGAGCAAAAATAGTGTCTGTAGTTTCTGGCATGAATAAAGAGAATGTAAAGCTATTTCTAATCATTTTGTTGAGGTCCTACTCTAGAAGAGCTTCTTAAGGACCAATATAGTGATGCCAGCTTGATGACATCAAACTGTGTGGTGTGGTTGACACAACCAAAGGACAGGTTGCCATTCAGAGAAACCTAAACAGACTTGAGCAGTGAGTGCAGGAGAACATCTTGAGGTTCAACAAATCCAAGTTCAAGGTCTTGCACCTGGGTTGCTGCAACTCCCACTGTCAATACAAGCTTGGGGATGAAGGAATAGAATAAGGGAAAACGGGTTCAAATTAAAAGAGGGGAAATATGGATTGGATAAAAGGAAGAAATTTTCTACAGTAAGGGTGGTGAGGCACTGGAACAGGTGGCCAAGAGATGTGGTGGATGCCCTCATCACACGCCCAAAACATTCAAGGTCAGGCTGAATGGGGCTCTGAGCAGCCTGATCTCACTGTAGGTATTCCTGTTCACTGCCAAGGGAGTTGAACTAGATGACCTTTAAGGGTCTTTTCCAACTCAAATGGTTCTATGATTCTGCGATTCTATCTCAGAAAGATATTGTAAGGTCAGTGGATGAAATTTGTGCTTTTGGAAGCTGACAAATAACTAGTCAAGTCTGAACCTAGATTACCAGTAGATAAGAACAAAACAGTCATTTTTTTGCATAAGTATTTTTTGTGTAGGTTATACTGAGAATATCCTACATACTCACAGATCTCTCCTGCTGGAGGTTATGTGATTCAGCCAAGCTTTATGCCTCACCAACCTCTGGAGATTGCAGAGAGGATCTGCCCAGCCAGCCCTGACCTGAGCAGGATGAGCTCTGCTGAGCAGTACTGAGGGATGAAATGGGATCAGAAGGACAATTCCCTTCTCCTCAGACTACATGTGCTTTCAACGCAATAAGGCCAGGGGTCTTGTTGACCATCACTGTATTAAGATAATATGGTTTTTTTAAACAACAAGCAGCTTCTCCAGATTACCCTTATATCACAAAAGAACTGTATAATGCCTTGGAGTTAGAGGAGACAAGATTTCATTATTTTTTAGTTTCAGGGCTGTTGTAATACATAAAGGCTGTTTAATGCATACAGCTCTTCTTTCCTTTTTTCTGTGCTTAAATTTAGTAACATTGTAAGAGAATGTCACACTTCTGCTGATGCAGAAGTCCTTTTTCCTTCCTTTTGTCCTCGCTAAGCTACTGCAGAGATTTGTTTCTTACTAATAACTCTGCATGTGCAATTAACAGCTGATGCAAAAATCCCCTGCCTGATCTCTGCTGGCATTGAGTAGCTGCAGCTCATAACTCCAGATCAGGTCCTGCTACACTGCTGGTTGTTAATCTGAACTCATATTAGTTTCAAGGTGTTTTTGTTACATTAGGAAGACCTTTCATTTAATTCACAGACATCTGACAATTCTTGAACCATCCTTTTCTATACATCTCCATTTTCCCTTAGTCGCGGTGTCTTGGCATTGGCTTCTAAGATAAATGATAACTGACAACAGGTAACTTGCCCTTTAGGCAACATTTTCTGCAAATGTTAATACCTGGGTGTTCACAAACCCTTAGTTTCTTTAGTGACAGCCCCTGCAGGAAATTTTTCTGTGTGAAACAAATACAGGACAGCTGCCTATATATTTGTTACTGATTTGCTAATTTAACACATTGGCAAGAAAACATTGCCAAAAGAAGTCAAGACCACTTCAATCCAAGACAGTAGTCTAATTTCCATCTTTATCACTACAAATTACAGCCTTTGAAAACACTTAATGTTGTGAGGATGTAACAAAAATGGCAGTTGATATGATACAGTTTCTGTTAAATGTGCTTCAGTGCTACTCCTAGTAGCCCACAAATCTGTTCTAGATGTCCCTAATAATTCAAATAGGATGAGATTCAAACTCCATTGGAGAGTTTATAATGCAAGAAAATAGGAACATTCAGTTCCCTCAGGGGAATGTGATGCTGGGAGAAAACTGTCAGTAGTTGCATGTATATATCTATGTAATGTTAATTATAACTTGTATGTGTATACACCTGTGTTGTACAATTTAAGCATGATGTAATGATATGGAATAAGGGGTGGATACTGTCCTGGTTTTATTAGTATTTCATGTCATGACATAATGCAGCACAGTGCTGGGGAGAAGTACTTCCTTGGGTCCTGTTCTTCTAGCAGTCCCAGCTGTTTCACATGAGTTCCAGCTCTATGAGAGGAAGATACGCCGAAGAGACAGACTACAATTCCCAGAAGTCTCCCGTACTCCTCGTGTGATTTCCAATTCTGGGTGACAGGGGAGAGCTCTGTGCCCTTTTAGAAGGCCAGCCATGATGTCCTGCCAATAAGATCTTGGACTCTCTCCCCCTATGTTTTTTGTTTGTTTGATGTATTATTCCTAATTATTGTGTATTATCTCACTTCCCTTTTAATAAATTAGTTCTCTTATCTCAGTTGAGTCTTTTTTTTCATGTTCCCCCCTTCATCTGTGGGGAGGGAAGAATGTCTTGTGATAAACTCTTCAAACTGTGACAGAGAGATTCCAGGAATTTTCATTTTTATTCATTTTTGCCTGCTTCTGATGGTAATTCCTTTATATCTTCATTTGTACTGATTGCTTTCTTTCTATTTAGAAAAATTTCAAAACAAAATTATCCTAGGCTTTGGTTTGGACTTTTATTGATTGACTTGCTACTGTAGAGGCAGTAATCGGAAGCTCTTTCTTGAAAGTGCAGGGCCTCCTGCAAAGCCCTAAGCTCTCCTTACCAAGCCTGTTAAACATAGCTTGAGAGCTCCATACAAACTAACAGGGAAATCTTTGTCTTTGCAAAGAATTCAGAAATCCTTTGGCAGTAAATGCTGTGCATATGCATGCACAAATATGTGCATCCATAAAAGGAACTCTTAAAATTTTCCATGCCCAATGAATACTGACATTTATACTTCATGATCTCCTTCCCTTGTTATCTTTCTGCCCATGGAATTACAACATTCTTGGATCTAGTGTTTACAGAATGGCAAACATCAGGGCATAGCTGTTGTTATTTTCAAACAGAAATTCAAATGAGACTGAAATCCTTTAGGCCTTTAATGAGTTTCCAACAATATCTGGGCTTGCAATAATTCTCTCGGGTCAAAGAATTGAAATAATTATTGACCTGAGTCCATTTCTTTCCTTTTTTTTCTTTTTTCTTTTTTTTAATTCAGATATAATTATTTCCTTAGCTGTGTGCACACAGCCATTCCTGTAGAGATTTAGATTTCCTGACCTCGGTCCAGACATTATCTCTTACTATGAATAAATTTACTCAGAAAGCTGCTCACTAAGGGAGTACCATCACCCCAATTTGTCTTGACTGGCATATACACATAGAAGGCTTCTAGAAATTTAGCCTGAAATTAATGTTAATTTACCAATACTGAAGGAATTTCATCAGAGCCAATGAAACCTAAACAATAGGGTACAAGTGGTAATATACCTATTTTGAAGATATTTCAGTAGAGAATAAGTCAGGGCAGCATATTCGAAGCATGCAGAAGTATCCCAACAGCTATGATTTGAAACAATTCTTGTAACATTTCAGTATTCTGCTTTGGAAGAAAATGTTTACAACACATTATTATTAGTAGCATGACAGTCTCTCCTATTTAGCTATTACTCCGTTCTCCATCTTGAGAAAAAGGATTGCAAATAAGAATCTTTTCTTATACTTTGATCAATTTAGAAGTAGTTTATATTAATCATACTAGCTGACTTCAACTTTTTATTGCTTAATCTACAGTTCATGATATTTGTAATACTCATATCAGTCTAGTTCTTTTCTAAAGCATTTCCAATTTCTTATCATATTATTTTCTACTTTGCTACTTCATTCTGTCTCAATACGATTTAAGTTATCATAGATTCAAAATTTGTATGGATATGTGGAGGAGTCCTTATGTTACATTTCTTAAATGTTCAAACATAATTTCGCTTTTCCAATTTATTACAGAGGTAAGCTAAACTGATTTTAGTTTTTCAAAACAAAATCTTCATATGTAACCAAGATATTTTGCCCTTCATATTGGCATTTCTGATTCATATAGGACTTCCTGTTATCATAAGATTCTAAAGTCTTGTCAGCTTCACTGAAAAGTATAAAAATACATTAATCACACTGTTACAAGACGGTAGACAAGACACAGTATGAAGTATTTGTACAAGATACTGTGTCATTCTTATTTCTTCAACAATAGAATATCTTCAATCATATGTGGAACTGTAATTCTCTAAACAATAGGAAAGTGCTCTGAAACCATATACCTATTTATATGTACATGTATCTATGACAGAACGGCAGTATCTAGACATAAGCAAGAGGAGTTGTGAACTTTCTCATTCTTAGTCAGAAGCCTTGTCTTCATTCTGCAATATAAGCAATAGTAAAATCCTATTTGAAAATGAAATGGCGTATAATTAAATAATAAAAATAAATAAATAAAAATTACTTCTGAATGTTTATATATCAAATGGTCAAAATGGAGTATAATCATCATATAGGCCAAGCCCTGGGTTACATAATGCTTTCCTTATGTTGATATCTTTGTATAGTTTAAAATTCCATGTGATAGCAAGAAAATCCTGGTATGTAGGTTTAAGGAGGTATCTTTACTGTTAAAAATGTGCATTTTATTTTCCCAGCATTTCTCTGTATTTTTTCTACCAGTCATTAAATCCTGTCTGCTAGTCGAGTGGAAAAAGTCTCTGTTACTGGATTTTTACTTCCTAGACTTCAAGGCACTTAAGGTTTAGAGGAAGACACTCCTTAACCTTCCCTTTGATATGTTAAGTCTGTGGAGCACCTGAAGAGTTTTTCTATAAGACATATTTTCCTCCTCTTTAATCCTTCAGCCTTTTTTTAGATCCTTCTCTGTATTATCAGCCTTTTTTTTACTCAGATGTCAGACTGAGGGACTCTTCACCATGGGATGGTGAAATAATTTCCTCCTTGCATGACTTTCTCTATTCCTGGGTTTGCTTCATCTCACTGACTACATTTCATCACATCGGGCTTTTGTGATTAGCTGTTGAGTTACTATCACCCACCACTTTCCAAACCTTTTTTATCATGCTCCTTTGAAGTATGTAATTCTCTCCTGCAGGTAGAGTTTATGTTTCTCTGTGGGACTTTGCATTTCACTGTCGTGTAATGCTTGGGTTCAGCTAACCATGCAGACCTTTATTTATCATTTTTTACCACTTCCACGATATCTGTGTAGCCTATACACTCTATATTTTCATAATTTACACTTTTATATTGGATCTTTACATTTATGCTTATGCTGCATTTCCTTCAAGATATGGCTGATTTTTAAATTGGAAAAAAAAAAAATCAAGGACTAGGTAATGAGGTCGAAGTTAAACGAGGTACTCCCAAAAAATTGCACTCACAGCACTGAGATTCCATACCTGCCACTTTATTTTAAAAGCTGACCATAAACTTTCAGCCATTTAGTATGTTGATAGTATGTTTATATAATTTTAATGGAAACTTTCTCTAGGATTATGCTCATGGTTTACTCTAATTGTATTGTACCAATGCCTCCATCTTTATGATCCAAACTTATAATTTTACATATGTCTCTCCAAAAGTGACGCCTCACATTTATTTTCATGGAAACTACAACAGATACAAAGAACAAAATAACATTATTTGATAGAGCAATTTTTCAGCTACAAAACACCTTTTTTTTTTTCCAACATAGTCACCACTATTAGGTATGCATTTTCATCGGCTATGAAAAGAGCCTGAACGTTATGTTCGTAAAAGTCTGCACCGGCAGTGGTGATTCACTGTTGCTGTTGTCACTGCTAAACTGAACCACCCACCACCTCACTGTGCTCGCATCCGCTGTTTGGTCTCTGTAAACGTTCAGCAAATATCAAGGACTGTCAATGGGTGAAATGTTTTCCACAAGGAGAAATTCAGTTCCGCACTTTTGCGTCATACGTACCTGTATGTCAGATGCCATTTTGTCAGACTGTCCTTCTACTGCCATTTGTCACATGGCAACAAAACATAACAGAATACTGTCAGGAAGGTTCAACCTCTACTTCCATACTACCAACATCCACATCTGATGTTGTGGGCCAATATAATAAAATAGGAGGCATTACTTTTGGAGCCATCCTTTTAGATAAGTTGTTCAAGGGCTTTAGCAGTCATTCTTTCAACTTTACCCACAAAACAGAGGAAAATCAGCTTTGAATATGTACCTCTTTGGATAAAAATTAAGGTGATTGGAAAAATGGCTAATGCACAATACTCTTCTTTCAGGATAGAAAATAAATTAGTTTTTTATTATTATTATTTAAAGATGGTCTTAGCAAGTGAACATTTTTGCTCTTGCCATTGGTTGAAGACAAAAATTCCTCTCCATCTTCCATCTAATTCATCATAAGCTTAACTAACTTGAAGAGTTCTTTTTCAGAGACAAATATTCCCTGTACAGATACAATAAAATTTGTTTTATGATAGGCACACTTTATGAGAATTTTTTGCTTTATACAGTACAATCCATAGACATTAAAAATTTAAGATGAGGTTTAATCTGTCCTCTTAAAAATATAATTGCATATCTATTCAAGCTCATTATTATCAGATTCATGATTTAGTTTTAGATGTACCAGAAAATGAGCACTTTATTTGTGTGTGGAAAAATGATAAAAAATAACTTTTAACCCATAAATATTTTGAGTTAAACTTAAGACTTACAGCTGATTTTTAAAGGGTTATACCCCAGCACAATACCTGTTAGACACAGGAGACTACGATCCATAAATACAAATGAATTTTTAATTGCAATCTGAACATATATAACAAAAAGTAATCTGTGTAATTTTCTCCAACAGAAAATTCTAACCTGGTAAAAATTTATTGATTGCAGTTCTCTGGCAACAGGGACTGTCTGCTGCATGCCTTTACTTATTCTCTGCATTTGAAGTGCAAATATATGTGGGTGTGTTTACATCTGCGCTTTTATATGTGTTTGTGTGTTGCAGCCTCATGATCTGAGTAACACATTATTACCATAGCTAGTGACAGGCCACGGGCTTTATATTAGTGTTGCAAATTCTTGGAAGTAGGACTTGTCAAGCTTGATTTCTCTTGGCTTTGTGAATCTTTGTTTTATCTTGTTTAGCTAACAGCAATTTTCTAGCTAGTTGGCAACTACTAACATTTTTCTTTAGCTTTGGTTTATCTGTGTGTGATTGTCTGCTGTTCTGTCTATTACTATGATGATAATTCTGATATATTTTTGTAACTAATAGGTAGCAGTAACCAGTAGTTATTCAGTGCACAAAGGACTATCTTTAACTCCAGAATAATAACGTGCTGTAGAGGAGTATAGGTATAGGACAGTATTCTTGCAATTATGGGCACAGAACAAATTTAGAGGACCCAATGCTGTAAATAATTCATTAGTTCAGTGTACAGAATAAAAGAGAAGTATATTTTATTGAAAGATATTCAGTGAATTTTTACTCAGTGAATTTTTGTTCTTAGCCTTATATTTAAACATTATGGAAGGGGAGAAGTTTATATATCAATGTAATGGGTAACTGAATCACCTATCCCTGGAGAAATATAATTCTTCTATTTTCTACATGTTCCCTCACTGTCCCCACATCCCACTGTTTTGGAATCTTCTCTACAAAACCTTCTGATTCTCCTTTGCACAATTTGGCTGCCTGTGCTGAGGATTGTTTTGCCACATCTAGGGACTGTCACTGTTACTTCCACAAGTGGTGTTTTGAAAACCTTTGTACCAAGAACTGCTAACTCTGCTCTCCTCCTATCACTCGGACTGTTTAAAGGAGAAAAGTACAATGACTAGTTTAGCAGCTTTGCCCTTCACAGACAAACCAGATTTCTTAACCTATGCAGCAGAATGAGAACCTCCACTCTTTCCAATAATATGTTTGCCTTTGACTCTTTGTAAGACCTTGGGCTGATCATTTAAGTAGTAATATTATGACGTAACAGAGCTGTCATGTCCCCAGCCTGAAGGGGAACTATTATGAATGATTCAAAGAGACTTTGATTTCCCTGCTCCAAATATGTTAAAATATCACTCTGTCTCGAGCAGAGCAGCCTTTGTCCTTTGCCAACAGTTTGTGCTCTACTGCAGCATCCAGGTATGAAAGGCACTTTGATATCACCTTCTATTCTTTGGCCTGATCCTGCTGTGCTGTGAGTGTTGTAAGCTAAGAAAGGATCAGGCCTCCAAGTGTGTCATTCTTCAAAGACACTCTTACTGTGGCTTTTCTAGTCTTCTTTGCATTAAGACGACAAACTGAAACTAGCTTCACTTCGTAGTACAGATCTCCACAACATCACCTCTCTGTCATGAAAGCATTTGTTTGTTGGCAATCCTGTCACATTTGCAACACCAGAGATACAACTTATTTAGATCCGCAAGAATTATAGTGAAGAGTCATTCATCACTTAGATTTGCAAATAACATATGTACCTTTTTTCCACATCCCTCCCTCTTATTCCACTCCTGACTTTATGTAGCCTGTGCTGAATCTGCAAATTCCTTCCAAGCTGGAGGAGTCCTGATGTGGGCACTTCTCTGCTTGTGCATCCTGCTATATCACTACAGTTGCCCTGGAGAGACAGTGATTGCCTGCTGCTATTTCAGCCCTAATGGCAGGCTGACCAGGGAGAGGCACAGAAACATAGTTTTTATACGGCTATTAGCTGAGGTTTTAGCTGACTTCAAAAACAGAAAATCAGAGCAGCACTCCAGTCGTGTCTTGGAAGTCTTATGGATGGTATCTCAGGCTATACCAGCAAAAAAGAGCAGAGGGCTCGGTACAGGGCAGTAGGAGTCCTGATCGCGTCTCTACTGCCAAAACAGACTTTACCATCTGTATGATTAACAATCATACACTGATTTGGCACCTTCTTTTCAAAATGCTATCAAAAATATAGGTAAGATTTGACCAAAATAAATGTATATCTTGATCACCCAGCAACACACAAATTATAATTAATGATTATAAAAACTCATCATAAGGGAAAAAAAGAAGAATAGAGCAATGAAGAAAACAACATAATCCAGAAATAAGACCTCCTGGTTTATAAAAATTTAGTTTTGCATATGCTCTATTTCTTCCTCTTGAATTCAAAGCCACAACAACTACTTCAAAGTCTATCTGTGGCTATCACCTATAGAAAACAGACACCACCCCCATGATAACACCACTCAAAGTCTGCTATGGGGTATTTGATATGTAAATATATTTTAACACCACTGGTACAAGATTTTTCATAGGAGAATGAGCAACAAATGCATTAAGAGACATAAAAGTTGCCTACAGATCATATAAGCACAGAAAGGAAAGGTTGTAAGTGCTGAGGAAATCATTTCCTGGGAGCTACACACTGAACTCAATTAATTCATTTTTTTAAAGAGCTTTGAAGTGCTGTATAAATGTTAAAAATCATTAACTCAACTGCTACCCCTCCTCTGACTTGTTTAATTATTTCAGAGCTATAAGCACAAACTCTTTAATAATTAAAAATCACTTATTAATCTGTCTTTCCTGCTTTAATATCTCGTAATCACTCAACTCCTTATACTATTCTCCAAAAACAATTTTTAATATCTTTAAAATTTCATTTTGTTATCCTACTTTTATTCTGTTTGTTTATTTGGCGGCAAATGCAGAGCATAATATTCTCAAAGTTTAAAGCATGAGGCATGTTTGTTGTAGCATTTAGATCAGAGTGCAGTAGAAGAAGGAGGGGGCAGTTTTGAGGTAGATGGTATTATTTAAAATGGACAAAAAATAAAAATGGCACGTGCTGGTCTAGCTACAAAGAAGAAGACTGATAATATTTAGACTAATTAAAACACCTATGTGGAAAAAAAAAATCAAACAAGGATGTTTTCTAATCCCTCAACTATATAGGCATCATGGGACATAACTACATTATAAAATATTTACAGAAGAAAGGAAACTGTATTAAAAGATGATAATTTGGATTTCGACTTGAAAAACACTGAGAATCTGCCATGACCATAATTTTTCATTTGGTGTCATAACTCCTCTGCAAGGGACCTCTTTCAGTTCCAAGAAACAATTTTTTAAGACATCCCATGCGCAAGATTACAGGAAACAGAAGAGATTCAAACTGTCATTTATTAATTAGATTTGTTAACTAAAGTTGGAACACCTTATGAATTTTGAAATATCCAGATGAAATACTGCCAGTTGCTGCTTAGGTAGTAAATGTTGCTAACAAAGTCCTGCAACAGTGAATTATTTCCCAGTTCAATCTAAAATGAGCGTAAGGAAGATCATAATGTAAAGCCCAATGGTTTCAGTGAGTTCAGAGAGATATATTGAGTGAAATAAAGATGTACTTGTTAAGATTTTTTTTTGCAGTTTTTCTTACTGATAAATGAAGCCATTATTTTGAGGTAGCAAAAGAAATGAAAGTGACAATATTTTGATTATTAGTTGTCACTCTGTACAAGTTTCATTCAAAAACAAACAAAATTTGTTTTTCTTGAGAAGCATCAACTGTGGCAATGACATTTTTTTTTTTTTTATTTTAAGAGTTCTTACATGGTCCAAGTTATTTTTTTAACTATTTCCATTTTCATTTGGTTCTTAGAAATAATTGTTCAACCTCACCTGAAGTACTGTATGCAGTTTTGGGTGCCACAGTATGAAAAAAGACATGAAACTATTAAAAGTGTCTAAAGGAGGGCTACAAAGATAGGGAAGGGTCTGAGGGCGAAAGACATGAGGAACAACTAAAGTCCTTCGCCTGGTTCAGCCCGGAGTAGAGGAGTCTGAGGGGAGGTCTCATGGCAGCCTACAGCTCCTCATGAGGGGAGTGTAGAGCAGAGCTGAGCTCTGGCATGGAGCTGTTACAGGGGAGGGTCAGGCTGGATGTTAGGAAAAGGTTCTTCACCACAGGCTGGTTGGGCACTGAACAAGCTCCCCGAGGACAGTGGTCACAACACCTGGTCTGTTGGCGTTAAAGAAGCATTTGAGCAATGCTTTCAGATATGTGGTCTGATTTTTGGGTGATCCTCTGTGGATCTAGGAGTTGAGCTCGATGAATCTTGTGAGTCCCTCCCAGATCAGGATATTTTGAGAGAAAGGGAAAAATAATGTTAAAAACAAAGACATGTGAACTGACTTTGAATAACTGGAAGGCCTCAAAAGACAGGCTTCCTATAATTGCATCATACTTTCCTTAATCAAAACAAAACAAAAACTCAGTTGTGCCACTGGACCAGAAATAAAACAAACCACAAAGACTACTCAAAAAAACAGCAATTGTAGATTGGCATGCAGAGAAATTAGATAAAACATGCTATACTGAAAATACATTCCTTTCCAGACTAGTGACATCATTCTTATTTCTTGGATGTTGTACATGAAAAAGTACATTCAATTTGGAGAACTCTATTTTTTTTTGAATAAATAGATTTAAAAGGTAAAAGCACATTTAGTGGCCTACCCAGAGCAATGCTTGTGTCAGTGGGTAGCTGAAGGACCTCTTGGTCTGATTTATATTTCTCAGTATCAGTCCAGAATATCTAAAAAACCACATTTTTTATTAGTAAAACTTCACACAAAGTAAATAAAATAGATGAAAATATGTAGGTCACTCCAAAAGTAATGCCTTCTGTATATTTCCATGGAAGCTACAATAAGTGCAAAGAGCACAGTAACACTATTTGATAGAGCAAATTCTCAGCTACAAAACACTGTTTTTCAACCAGTGGTCGCCAGTGTTAGTTGATTCACGTGGATGAGCTGATCAAGATACTCTTTATTGTGTAGTGTGACAGCTGTGCATGGCCATCTAGAACGTGTTTTGTCTTTCACATCACTGCTGACACTGCTAAAATGCACCACCCACCACCTCATTGTGCTCACATGCACTGTTTGGTCTTCATAAACATCCACTGCTTGGTCTTCATGAATGTCAGTGGGTGAAATTTTTCCATGTGCAGGAATTCAATTACACACCACTGCATCATATGCACTTCCATGTCAGATGCCATTTTGTCAGACTGCCTCTCTGCTGACATCTGTCACATGACAACAAAACGTAATGGAATACTGATGGGAAGGTTCAACCTCTACTGCCATACCACCAGCATCTGCATCTGATGTTGTGGGCCAACATAATAACATAGGAGGCATTACTTTCAGAGCAGCCCTTGCACTAGGCACTTGTGAAGGGCACACTGTAATTCAAATCTCCACAGAAGTCTAAAAGGTACAGTTATGGAAGCTTGACTATATTTAAAGTTTCTAACAAGTGATTCCTGACTATATTCGAGGAGGAAGGGAAAACAAGGTCTCAGATTTGCCCCGTGATGAAAACATGTACGTTCTCTACATTCTTGTGCCCATTTTCTGTGACAGAAGATTAGTGGTATGTGAGAAACACTTCTGAACTACAAAATTAATATAGAATCAAGTGAGATGTTTGGAGGAGACTGTTCACATCAAAATTAAATTCAAATGCAAGAACAAGGTTTCTGTAGCAGACAGCTGAGGTTCAGCTTAGGGTTATAGTTCAGTCAAGAATCAGGAATGCCAAAGTTTGGGCCCATGTGAGCAATTCCGGTCAGATTCCTGACACTGCTTAAAAATCACATTCAAGAATTTGTGACTTCCTGTCTAGTGTTGGATCTGAATCAAAAAGAAAAGCAATCTCTAATTCAATCCTTTTTTTTCAGAAAAGGGTGACTCAACAGACTTATATCAGTGCATTTAGTCAGACAATTTTATATCCTCTGAGGATATGGCTCAGTGAGGAATCAGCCCTTTAAAATGTAAAGATGAAGACTGAAATTGCAAACAGGATGTTCACAAAAAGCAGCACATTATGAATTACTTCAGAGTATTTCATAAACCTATATACTTTTCCACTGGCTATAGTCCCATATGGAAAACTGATGAAGAGATTATTATTATGAAGTACAAAAATATGAAGTCTTCATTGGCAGTAGACGAGTGAAAAGACAAGAACTCAGTTTTGGAACAGCTTGGAAAAGTTTGTCTCTATTCCAAACACATTTTGTTTATGTTACAAGACAGTTACAGTTGAGGGAACCTTTACTGATTAGTCTTGAAAGTGTGTTTTTCTAAATGCCTTCTGGAGACAGCACAGTATGATAAGTATGATTCAATGTTGATCTCTAAAGGCATTGTTGCTGCTATTTTCACACGAGATGCTTAAGAGATCTTTTAGAATTGTGAAATTATCAAAATGCTCATTTCTTTGTTAGTTTTGTGCCGCTGCACAGCTGTGCTTAATTACATGGACATTTGAAAAAGAGCAAAAAGCCTTAAGACATACCAGGCATACCAGAAAACAGACTGCATCAAAATCCCTGTTCAGTCAGGTGTACTTTCTTGGAGAAAATTCAGAGAAATATTTTTCATTTTCCCTCACGTCATTGTTTTCTAAACTCAAAGAACCGCGAAGAAGTTGCATAACAATTTTTCTTATCCTCTATTGGCATCCAGAGGACATAGTAAAATTGCAGTTCTGTTTTGCTGGACAGAAATTCTAAGATCTCCACTTTGAGGTCTTCACAGACTGCAATAGATTGGTTACAGAAAATGAGTACAGAAATACTTTGAAATAATAATTCCACTAGCCAAACATTTTGAAAAGATTTTTGAAGATTGGACTTCAGCTATATTCATCCTGGTCTCAGCAATTAATTTTTCTGCAACTCCCATTGATTTCCTCTGACTTTTGTGCATCTAAGTCTACCTATTCTGGACAAAATAAAAGAAGGAAAAAACAAGTGACAAAGTGAGCCTGGCTAATACAGAACAACACATATCAAAACAGTTTCAGAGTTTAGAACTATTCAATTGCTTTCTTCATATACTGTCAGGCTGGACTGATAGAGTGGGTTTGATTTTTCACAAGTGAGAGAAATATCATTTCCTATTATCTGATTTATTTTGAGGGATTACGAGCAAACTTCTAGGAACAATCTTCCAGTTCAATGTAATTCTATACTAAGCCATGTAATTTGTGTTGAGATTTTTGTGAAAAGAGTTAGAGATACGTATGCCTATAAAGTACAAATGCACATTTTTTTACAGCTCATACATTCTAACTAGAATTTGGTCACTGAGACTTTCTTTCCCTGTAAAATTTTTATTTCTTCCCTTTTGAGAGTACATCAGAATTATGTGTCCTGGTGACAAGTTGGTGTATCTTCCTCTCATTGCATGACAGTTCCGGTCTCTTTTGCCTTAGATGCTGGGTATACTAGAAGTTTTTAAAACAGTGAAATGTAGCAGAAGAGGTCATTTAACTTCTTCTTCATCTTCATTTCTATTTATTTCCTGTATAGTGCTCACAGCTTACAGCTAGAATTACTTGGCAGCTGCTCAATAGCAAAAAAACAGAAAGATATTACCTTACCTGGGAGTGAAAAGCGGTGCTGAATGGGACTGGTCTACTTACTCACATGGTGTCCTTTCATTACTGGTCTGTCACTTTTATCAAGCTGTTTCTAGGAACTGAACAGGGAAACAACTGCCTCGAGACAGATACACATATATAAAGCCTTGTTTGCCTGAAGTTCTGTAATAATCATCTAGTCTCCGCAATACCAAATATGTGTTAGACTGTATAAAATGTTGCAGTCATTCTGCTCAAATTCCAGCATTTGCTGATGGTTCATCCCCAAAGTCAATAGATAGTGGAGAAACAGCAGTTCCTGTGAAGGAGATGTCTGCCCTCCTCTATTAATCAGTGGAGGTGAGTACATTTTCCAAAGAATGTTGTTTTCTGCAGAAGGAGAGAGATCCAGACACAGATCTCCCCATTTTCTTTAATTCGGAGAAGATGCTTAGTAGTTTCATTTGATACATAGGGAGTTTCAAGTAGAATTAAAAATGTCATTCTGGTCAGCTATGCTCAGGACTGACAACATGGGGGATAAAAGTCTTCTTTTCACAGAAGTAATCTTTGTCACCAGATAGCTGGACATTTGATAAGACAGGGAGAAAGCTTGTATATCGATTTATTTCAGCATAGCACTTATCCACAAAACACTCTAGGTTCCTGTAGTGATCTCATTTTGAATCAGAAGTAGATGTATTGGACAGTTTTCAAATCCCATTAGGTTTAGATATAGTTTGTCTGCTACATTTGTGTGAGAAAGATATAGAGAAAAGTGAACCATGAAAAGTGGCAGAACATGGAAAACGGAATAGAACAGAATACAGCTTTTCAAGATTTCTGAGACTATTAGCTCCTGGTATTAACTGACTATATCTTAGGCAAGTATGTCCTAAATTTTATATAACTCTAGCAATCTCTTCAAGAAAAATAATATCTAATCATGTATTAACAAGTGTTCACCTATTCATATGTTTCTAGTTTCCCCCATCATCCATAGAGTTTTTCACCTGTTACTTCAGGAAATCTGCTGTAGATCTTCATAACTTATTTTCCTCTAACTAGGATAAGTCCAGGTGGGGAGAAATAGGACAAAGCAGAGCAAAAGCATCCCTGCTGAAATGTTTGCTAATCTAGCTATTAGGTCCTTAAATGAGGTTAAGTTGGTGAAGGCAACCAGAGGCTGGTAAAAAGTGATGCATGGGTTAAAGTGAGGAAGTGCTTGATGGACAGCTTCCCCTGTGAAAGCAGTTTCACTGGGGATCTCCTCAAATACCTGTAGACATGTATACAGCATGGGAAATTAACAGAAAAAAAAAAAAAAAAAAAGAAGTCTATGCACAGCTGCAGAGCTATGAGCTCACTGAGGCTATGCAAATGTAGTGGAATAGCTTGTACAGCAGAAGAGCAGCAATGAGTTTATAAGAGCTCTTCCAAAAGGACAGGAAAGGAGGAAAAGTCTTTAGACAAAGAAGCTGGTTAAATACATGGAGGTTTGCCTGGGAACTGGTGATGTTCCTGTCATGAGCTTATCTTAACAAGTTCCTGCTATAACTCCCTTGATTCTGATGTCTTTCAACATTGCCAAGCCAAACCAAACCAAACCAAAAAGATACAGTTTGGATAACTGAAACATACATTAGGTGGATATGTGGCTGGCTGGACTGGCACGATACAAAGGCTCCACAAAGCTCAGATAGTGGTGGGTTACTCGTGGCACCTCTAAAGGGTCAGTACTTAGACCAATAATAATTGATGTGACCTACATGTCAGGATAGAATGCACTCAACAATTTTGTGATCAATACTAAATCAAGGGAAAATATTTATCAGGAGATATATGGAATATATGAGGGACCTTACAAACTGGAGGTACAGGCTGCCAGGAATCTCATGAAGTTCAACAAAACAAATGTCAAATCCTACACCTGGATTGGAAAACTCTGCAGTGGTATGGGCTGGAGGCTGATCAGCTGGTAAGAAGCTCTGCAGAGAAGGGCCTTGGCAGTCCTGATGAGCACCAGGCTGAACAACAATGTGCCCTTGTTGCAAAAAGGGCAAATCACATCCTGATCTCCATCAGCAAACATGTTTCCAGCGGGTCCTATGAAGTACCCTTCCCGTCACTTGTCAGATCACATCTTGTCAGATCACACTGAAGTGTGCTCAGTCTCAAAGAGCAGATGGTTAAGGGGAGAGTCTTATTGTTCTCTTCACCTACTGTGAGAATTAGCAGTAAGATTAACTGGAGTTGCACAGTATTGGAATGACAGGCAATACAATACAGCTGAAAAAAAGAAAATTCTGATTAGCACTGTAATTATTTTTCACCATGAGGATGACAAAATATTGCAATAGCTGCCCAGAGAGGAATAAGAGTGCCCTTATCTGGGAATATTCGCAATCAAACTGGACAAGGCTAGAAACTTTCTCCAAGCTGGCACGGGGCTGGTCCACCCCCATCTAAATTATTCTGTGATTCTGTAAATTAACACAAGCACCTGCAGTGGGTTACTGAGAAATAAAATAGTTACGTGCTTGTAGCTACAGAGCAAGTTGTTCTTTTGAAGTCTTTCTTATCTGTCTTCTGGATCACAATGTGTTACGTCTGACATCCTCACCTCTCTCAGCAAGAAGGATGCAATTTGCTTAATCTTATTCCAAGTGCCTGATTACAAGCCTTAATCACTCAGCAGGCCTGACTGTAATTACTACCTGAAGATCTTCCTTTTGGGAGTTTTGAGCAAAGGTAGATTCAGAAATCCAAAAAGTATCTTTGAAGCAATATATTGCTTATTTTTTAACAGTAGGAAGAAAGCAGAGCAAAACATAATGTTACGAAATTATAGCAGTCTGTATTGGTGTGAATCATTTAATGGCATGAATGTTCACGTTGTTTACAACAGAGATAATGTATCCAAGGTATTTTTATAATTGCAGGAAGTTTAGAAGCAGAAGTCTAGCACAGGTCACATATATTGCATACTGAAGTAGTCTATAGCACTCCATTGATTATGTGAAAAGAAATGCAGCCAAGGCTGATTATTTTAGCTACAAATGCTGACACTGTAAATTTCTACAATACATTAAACTAGTCCCAAAGTTAGAACTCTAGCTTATCTCTGGAGACTGAATTCCATTCTACTCCCCCAAGTTCTCCCTTTAGCCTTTGTCATTGAAGGCTTCTCTTTTTATTTTAATCCAAGTTTTCTGTTATCTGCTTTGTTTTCTGATCCAGCCTAAACCAAATGAGTCAGCCTGCAAGAATGTCACAAGTTCACTTCAAGACTGAGGGAGCTGCAATATTCTGAAACATTCCTAAGAAATTAATATCAGGATTAGAGTGTACACTGTTTACAGAGCCAATTTCCTGACAAACATGCTCTGTATATTCACACAGTAAACACCACAACAATCCTGTTAAGCCACAGCATTCATAAAATATTTACAGACAGCTTCAAATTTGTCACAATAGTGTAAATATTTAAAGCAGTATCACTGGCATCTTGGAACCATTGCAATAGTTTGCACCCAGACATAGGCATTTCAGACTTTGCAAACACTGCCAGACATTTACAGCAACTTTTGACAGGTTTCTGCACAACCAATATGCCCAATAAGAGTGTATTTTTTTTTTCTCTTAAACAGAAGAGGAAGACTTCTGAAGGTTTGCAAGAATCAGTCCTCCAATCATTCATGCAAAAGAATGTTGTTTAATTTGCTGATTTTATGCAAAATATAATAACACCACAATGAAATCTTGATTAAAATTTAATACTGTCTCCATGAGAAGCAAAGGAAAGGGGATTGCCAAAAAAGCTTAGGTGGGTTTGAGAAGGAGCAAATAAAGGAATCTTTGTACAACTTTGAAACACGATTATTTTCAGGGACAATTAACAATGTACAAACAAGAGATCACGAGGTGAGAGGCTGGGAACATCAGGGCAGAATTGAGAAACATAGATATGTGTTAATCCTGTACTACTTTTAATTCTGATTTTATGAGACCTAGCAGTCACATTCAATTCATTTCTAAAAGCTTTCCAACATTCACTATTTTGGATGGTCAATCAAGCAAGATTTCCTTTGTTGCTTAAACAGTTTTCATGCTCTTAGCTCTAGTTTTCTGCTGCCTTTAATAAGTCTTCAATGACATAAAAGTTTGGAGAAAAAATAAAATACATGAAAGTCCCTCAAGAATTATTCATTTCTGCCAATGTACAATGTAAACATCCCACCTAAAGTTCTTGACCTACTCCAGGTTCCCCTGCATTTCTACTCAGAGTAAATTTTATTTCTAATAGTAGGTCTATACAGCATGGTTTACACAAATTCTATGGAGATTAAGCCTAACGTTACAACTGTAGAGAACAATTGTGTTCTATATGATTTGTACTCAGAGACTGTTACAAAAGCAAAACATGAAAACACAGCAAGCCCCTTCTCTTTGTCCTTCATCTCTACCATGTCTCTGTAAACATATCAGTCGCTATTGCTTTTCTTATCCCTTTTCTATTCTTCTCCTCTCAAAGATCTAATGAGAGTTTATTTGCAGAGATTTGGCAATTTACCCAGAAACCTGTTTATTAGCTTTGAAGTCTTCAATTGGACCCAGCAGTTAAAAAAATGAGATATAACACAAGTACTTGTAGTGATGACAGCTCAAAGTCAGAGCCAAGACCCATAAATCACAGAAAGATTTTGTTTCAATATGAGCATTTATTTTTCTTGGCCTATTATTTGTTTCTTATATTCAAAAAGGATCAGAATTCAGAGGGTAAGATCCAACAAAAAGTTAGTCCTAATGCATGTAAAATTGTTGGTGTAGACTCTCGTTTTTCATATTAAAAAAAAAAATAGTAGTACAAACAAAATTAGTTTTCAAAATTTTGCTTAGTATACTAGCATTTTATATTGGGAAAAAAAGTATAACATGGCCAAGAATTTTCAATGGGGACCTTACAATAAATTGAGTTTGAAGAAGAATGTGTAACCTTTGTTCTTTCTACTCTCTGATCTTCATTTCCAAGTGATATATCTGTTGTATAGTTGGAAAGTTATTAATGCACTTACAAAAAATGTCTTCTACACTTCAGAGAAATGAGGTTTCATTGGGGAAAAAATCTTTAAAGGCAAATCATGTAGCTCATGATAAAAGTTCTGAGAAAGAAAAAAAAAAACAAAATAAGCAGCTGATGACTGAAGTCTTCTCTTCCACTGGGTATTATTAGTACTGTTCCAATGTCAAGTGCAGAACTACACTCAACAACTCTCTCTTCAAATGCAGAAAAATCTGCAGAGGCTTGTGCTTTACACTGGGTTTTTAAACCAATGGAAAGAAAATAAGAAAGAAAATTTTGCTCTGTTATGACAAGATTCCCTTTTTTTTTGTGCTTAGACTAGGTTTTCAACAGAGCGCATTAAAACTCAACTGACTTTTTCCACAAGTTAAAGAGAAGAAGGGCCCTTACAGGAAGGATAGAAAACTGCTGTTTGTGACATTTCTGAAGCCTCCCACTTAGAACTAAGAGCAAGCACACGTAGTAAAAAAAATTGGAGTCCTAAATTATATTTTAGCTGCTATATATTTTTTCCTCATGAAATTCATTGCAGTGACTTTGAGAAGTACAGCTAATTTAGCATTCAAAGACAAATTATTGGAGAGAAGCTGTATATGTGAAAGCATGTATAGAAACTACCCTAAATATATGGCAGGGGAGAATCCCATTGCAGTAAATACGAAGATTTTTTATTTTACCTACAATGATTTTGCATCAGACTCTTAGGTCTGTATTCAACTGTAATGCTTCTATTTTTGTCCCCATTTCCATAAAACAAAAGTTCAAAAATAATTAATTGTAACAAGGAAGTATCCATGCATTTAATTTGTAATATTATGATTTAGATGAAGATAAACTAATTCAAAAGTTGATTATATATTAGATGCCAACACTTTCATGAATTAACTTTGCTCTACCCTGCCCCCAAAATCATAATTATTTCAACATGCTAACAAATCTATCATCGAGAAAAAGGAAAAAAGCAATATATTACATATAAAAACAACACATAAAATACTTTGGTTAGGTTTTCATAAGGATTTGCACAGGTCAGAACAGGATTTAGTCTTGATGCACCTAAAACTGCAGTGGATTATCAGTAGCAGCAAATAACAGCACATCAGCTGGTTCTTGCAGGAGAAAATCCTCCTGGACTAATGTATAATATGCTGCAGAACTGACAACGTTGGTTGTTCATTTTTCCAGTCTAACACAGTTTATTGCTATAGGCGCAGTACAACACCAGATCAGCTGCTTTATTGCAATGATTTTGAATGACAATTTTTTTGCTCTTGCCATAGAAGCAAATTTTTGAACAGTCTACATTGCATAGCACCATGTAAAAAATCATGGTCCTTCTTTTCTATAATGGCAAATGACAGGTGAATCTTCTCTTATCTCTTGTTTTTATATCCACTCTGACTTAGATATAAGATTATTGTTTTGTTCTGGTACTATATTTACACAGGATTTAATTTACAATGCAAATCGCAACGGATTTAGTGTCAAGAAATTTTATATCTATATTTCTCTCTATGTATATATACATGTCACATGTGACAGCATAAATAAAGTAGAAAAATGAGAAACACATTTGAAATGAAAAGCAGATTTTTCTGTCTTGAAGTGAAAGGTGTGAGGAATTTAAATCATAAAGTCAGCCTGAAACAGAGATTAATTGTAATCAGGGCTAAGGAGAGAATGAAAAACATATTGATATATGGCTTCTTTCTCCCCTTCTTGTCAGGGTTTGCTTTTACTTGGTAAAACCTGCTTGGGTTGCATCAGAGCTTCACTAGGTTATGTAAAAAAGGAAAGAAGATTGTCATGGACAAAGTGACTAAATATTTCTCATCTTTAAAAGATAAACCCCTTCCTTTCAATCAGGATGATTTAAAGAGAGACTCAGATGGGTGTTTTTTTTTTTGTTGTTGTACAAAATGTGGCTGTCTGTGACACGTCTATTCACCTTCTACCACCAAAACAGAAATTCTTGTTCACAAACACCTCAGTCTCATACCGTGGACTGTGAGCTAATCTAAATTACAGCTGTATTATCTTTCAAGACTCCTCATTATACTGCCTCTCACCCAGGAACAGATAATCTGTTCCATATGGAAAATCCTTGAGCTATGTCATCTAAGTTGAGTGGCATTCAGATTTTAGTACTATTATGCATGGATTTAGCATACAGTCACAAGTTACCACCCTGCAAATAAAATGAAAAGGCTGATGATGACAACAGTGATGAGTTATGCCTGTAGCAAACACTTCTTTAGCTCCTTCTTTCAAAGGGCAGTTATCACAATTCTGTTAATTTTTGAAAAAGATATTAGAATTGCCTGCCTTAATATCCAATTAAATCCCTGGGTAAACTAATCAAGAACTTAGAGCTTTTGTATCTCCTCCTGCTAATGGACTCCCAGGCTTATCAGCAGTCTGAAATATTTTCAGCAGGAAAATGTGCAAAGCTGTCCTTATTCTTGATACAAAATAAAAATTAAGATATTAAGTGAACCAGAACAATGTGTTCCACTTCTCTTTTATATAAGGACCACTATACTCAGGAAGAGACACAGGGGATTCAGAGAGTACCCATGGACAAAATTCACTGAATTTCCTGTAAAGTCTACATCTGTGCAAAGAAATGCACAAGCTCTCAAGTCTCCTTTAGCTGCATATGAATCAAGATGTCAGGACGTTGCTCTAAAAACACCAGAACCTCCTCTTGAACAAAGTGGAAATGAAGAACAAAATTAAAAAGTGAAGAGGACACACAAGTGTTTGTTTTTAAGCTCTTCTGTCAAACAAACAAACAAAAACAATAATAAAAGAAAACCAAAAAAAAACCAACAACCAAAACCAAAAACTTGCCAGGATTCTCTCATGGAGAGAATCTTGTGTGTAACATTTGCTGTTCTTTAGAAGTAGTATTACTCAGAAGTCCTGTCTGAAAATGGAGTCAGACTGTAAAAGACTACCAAGAAGAAAACAACAGGAAGGAAAGATGTTCACCTTAGGGAAGTGTCATATTAGTAGTGGGACTGAAAGTTTAGCCAGCACGAAATGGTCATCACATGCATCTCCTTCAATGCTTCTACGCTTCAATGCTCCACCGCTATGGGTGATATGTATTCTGGCAGAGATGCTTCAATTTAAGATATCAGCAAATTCTGAGTATTCAATTAAATTTCTTGGTAGAGAACAGAGCCATGAGTATAGTCCTTGAACAAGCAAGTCAATATTATAGCTATTTACTTGGTTTTATTATTTGGGTGTGTATTTTCTTAGAAATCTCACCTGCAGCAGATTAAATTTCTCTAATAACAAATTCAGTTTCTGGCAAAAGAAATGAGAAGGGCTTGCTATAAGAAGGTGCCCCCTCATCAAGCTTGCAATAGAGCAGATTTTTGTGGCTGCTCTATATCGTTGTCTGATTGCATCTTCTCAGGGTCCTTTATTGCTTCAGCTGTGCATTTAAGCTCAGACTCTCCCCTTGGTTCTTAAAGTGCGTGAGGTAGCTATGTGCTGGGCCATGCAAACCACTGATGTTAATCTGACCATGGATCCAAGTTCCTAGCTGGGCTTTGGATGTATCTATGACTGTTAAAGTCCCTGCCATGCTAGAGAAGGTTTCATGGTCTCCAAGGAGCTGCCCACCACCCCACTGCTAATGGGTCTCTGCTTAAGAGGACAATTCTCAGCAGTTCAACAATGTCCTGAAAGACTTAAAGTTATCTAAGTTTTCACTCCCCTGGTGCAGCACAGTATCTGTCCTTCCTCTATTATATCCAGAATCTCAGAAACACACAACAGTTTCAAGCTTCTTCTCTGATCCCACTTGATGACTCCACAGAGTATTCTTCCTTGGGCTGTGCAGCTGAACTTCAACTTGAAGTAGAAAGGGAATGCTCTCATCCAAAAAATGTTTAACATTTCAAATGTGGTAGCCAGGATGAAACAATGTCCTGTGAAAGTGAAAAATCACAAAGGAACCTTTGCCCAGACCAGGGAAAAACACCACCGAAAGGTTAGAGCACTCACCTGTAGTATGAGGTGCAGAAGTTCACATACCAAATCGTTCACAGCAAGGGCCATGACCTCAGCTGAATATTAACCAAGCTAATAGTTAAGTATTACACTCTTCATGTCTCAGACCTGGCTGACATACATTTTCTCACTACAGCTGCATCTCCTTTCCAAATCTGCACAAACTAGACACATTTTGAAAGAAAAGCTTTAAGTTTGAAGAATAAAAATAACATTTCATCTGAACATTCCTGACTGGCTTTCATGCCAGGCAAAACATCAAAAGAATTTATTTTAAATAGCCTATAATCAGCTCCTTTTATGATAGAAGGTAACTTTATAAATAGATTTTTATGTTCTCAGTGGATTATTATTTTTGGTGGTTGATTTTAGTACTAATTCATTTCAGTCTCCTGAATTGAGTGTATTTAGTTTAGGAAAGAGAAGACTCAGTGAGCAGCCTTCAGGTGCCTTAAAAGCTCCTTCAAGGAGCTGGTAATAGTTTGCTCTTCATGGATAAAGAAGAAGTAATGGACTTAAATTGCATCAGGAAAAGTCCAGGGTAGTCATTATCATACACTTTCTAAGTGGTAAGGGACAGTAAAATCCCGAAACACACTGCCTGGGAGAAGTATGGTGACTTCATTATTGCAGGTCACCAAGAATGAGTTTGGTAAAGATCTATAAAGAAAAGAGTAGATGTAACTGATGGTACCTTGGAGTGGAAGGATGAAACAGACATTGTCTTCAGGTCCCCTCTTCTGTGAAACCCAGAATCTATGCAAAAAAAAAAAAAAAAAAGAAAAAAATAATTTCTCAAAAGGATTTTCTTAGATTAGTACAAGAATCACCTCTACATATAAAAGGTTTTGAATACTGAAACATTCAGTGCTGCATCCTGCCCTTTCTAGAAATAAAATAAGATTTGCTGGGCATCAATTTCCCTCACTGTCATTACAGTAAGTATGATTAAATCACATATATGACACTCAGCAGCTCATTTCCATAATTATTCAATTATTTTTCTTTAGCTTTTTAAAGAGTTTTCTTGAATCTGGGTCTTGTTAAATGCAATACTATAAAGGCTCTTAAACAAAAATTGAAATCCCAGATCAACATACCTTGTAATGGATTGTACGATGGCAGAAGCATGGAGAAAATGATGCCTGAATGAATCTTAATTGTAATTCAGTTAGGAAGCGTCAGAGCTTGAATAACATACAACAAAATTACAAATATCAAAATCTCATAGATTTCAGGCCAGGTGGTCAAAGAGGAAAAGTCATCCCTGTCCGAAAGTATAATTTAGACCTTAATACACATTGTATTACTGTACAGTCCTGCATATTTTAGGACCAGACAAAAAGGATGATAGCATATGATTATAAAATATAATTGCAAAATTCGTCTGCTTTTCAGTTTTATTTAATCACAGAATTGGAGTAATCTAATTTTGGGGTAAAATAAAATCTGTGAAATTCAGCAATCACCACAATACCACCTTTCACATATTACACGTATACCTAGTAAAAATGCTCTTCATCTGTAGATTTACAATAAATTGTTGCCTTCCATTTGTTAGCCTGGAGGATTACCATAATATTCTCAAAGCTGTACTATAACTTCTCATCTTTCCCTTGCACCTGATAGATACTCTGCAGCAAGTTAGGCACATGGAAGGAGAAGGGTTCATGTCGCTGCATCCTCTGCAGCAATGTTAAAAGTTCTTTTCACAGTGTGTGAGAAGAAAAATGGATAAGCTCTCACTATTCTTGACTACATTGGCTCTGCAATGCTAGCTGGAATAAACAGCAGTTGATTTATCTCTGTTCCTTATGACTTGAAAGTACACAGGAACAATGCTGTTCACTTGAAAATGCCATTTAAACAGACATTTCTCAAAGTAGACCTGTGTTTAAGGAGACAGTGCTTGTCACTGATGAAGTTCAACTTGTTCAAGACATTTTCAATTACCTTCTTCAGTGTAAAGATTTGGTTGGTGTTGGAGTGACATCGTTACTACTTTGGGTTGGCTTAAAAGAGATTAAAACAGAAAACTAAGGGCAAAGAGAATAACTGAATTTTGGCTGTTTTCCCACATACAGTCTATTCCATACAACGTAGTGTTAGAGTGAGAAAATAGCTGTGGAAAAGTTAAATGTCAGAAACATGCTTAACTGCCATTAAAACAGACAGAACTGAAATCACATACACAATTAAACATATAATATTTATTGTTTTAGATGGAACCAGCTGAGCAGACAAGTAGAGCTCTTTCTTTAGTAAGGAGTACTGTGATTCACATGATCCAGCTAATTTGCAAGACTATGACAAATAGCGTTGCCTGTTCTCCTCATTTTTCTCATCCAAGGAGTATGTATACATGTGACTTATAGTATGCTCTAAAGCTATATAATGTTTTATGGAAATAATTTATTCTTACCTGATAGGTGTTCATACCAAATCTGGTCCTGAAATTTTCCCTTATATTTCAAAGAAAAGTACTGAATCAGCTGTTGTCATGGTTTTATAATCTTTTTTGTTATCGGTATTCCACATCATAACATCATGTAGCACGCTGGGAGTTAAAGAGTTAGTGCTCCAGTTTTGTGGATCATCGATAGTTGCAGGTATACCTGTCTCAGAAGAGAAGAAGAACTATGCACCCCAGAGGACTTTGCGTTACTTTTGTGTTTTTCCATTTTCTGTACAGAGGGAAAGATAAAACTGTTGGCAGGTCATGAGATCCCTCTCTTTTCCTTTTCCCTCATCCCGACAGTGTGTGCGCTCCCTAGCCATCTCGCCTTCAGTGTTTAGCGTAAGGCCTTTGGCTTTTGGACACTCTCTGTCATTTTATTTGATTTATTAGCTTCAATTCTAATTATATTATGTTGTGTTATTTTGCATTCTGATATCTTATTTAGTAAACTAGCTTTCTTCCTCAGATCGTTGCTGCTGTTTTGTTTTTAGGCCCATCTCCCTACCTTTCCTTTCCCATGGTGTGCGTCTGTGGGTACCCTTGCCCCATCAGTCATAGAACTGGGCTGAACTGGCCCATAAACCATTGACAGTTGTGCTTAGTAATGAATCAGGGTTTCAAAATATTTTGGCCATTTCCTTCAAGACACCAAAAATAAAGTGATTGCTAGTATTCTTCTGTTTTCTGTTTCTTAACACTTCCAGATTTACTGGAACACCAGACAATTTCTACTAAAAAGAAATCCACTGTGGAAGAATGAGACATAATTATACTAGGTGAGTCTTCCAAAGGAAAAAGTTAAATTCATTCTGTCATAGAATCAAAGAACCATTTGAATTGGAAGGGACCTTAAAGGTTATCTAATCCAACTCCCCTGCAATGAACAGGGACACCTACAGCTAGGTCAGGTTTCTCAGACCCCTGTTCAGCCTGACCTTGAACGCCTCCTGGGATGGAGCATCTACCATCTCCTCTGGACAACCTGTTCCAGTGCCTCATCACCCTTACTGTAAAAAACTTCTTCCTTATGAAAAATTTAATCTCCCTTCTTTTAGTTTGAAACCATTTCCCCTTGTCCTGTCACCACAGACCCTGCTAAAGGGTCTGTCCTCTTTTATCATGTACGAAATGTTTGAAAGGTCACTCTCTGGTCTCTCTGGAGCCATCTCTTCTCCAGGTTGAACAGCCTTAGCTCTCTCAGCTATGTCCTTGCAGGGGATGTGTTCCATCCCTTTCATCATTTTTGTGGCCTTCCTCTAGATGCACTCCAGCAGGTCCACATCTTGCTTGTACAGGGGAGTCCATATCTAGACACAGTATTCCAGGTGAAGCCTCACCAGAGCAGAGCAGAAGGGCAGGATCACCTCCCTTGGCCTGCTGGCCACACTTCTTTTGTTGCAGCCTACAATACAGTTGCCTTCCTGCTCTGAAAAGGGCTGTTACCAGCTCACGTCCAGCTTACCATCTACCAGTACTTCCAAGTCCCTTCCAGCAGGGCTGTGCTTAACCCTTTCATCCCCCAGCTTGTATTGGTAGCAAGGGCTACCCAGATGCAAGACTTTGCACTTGGATTTGTTGAACCTCATGAGTTTCACCTGGGCTCACTGCTTAAGCTTGTCTTGGTCTCTCTGAATGGCATCCCATTCCATCCCTCAGGTGCATCAATTGCACCACACAGCTTGATGTCATTGACAAACTTGGGGTGGGTGCACTTCATCCTACTGTTGATGTAACTGATGAAGATGTTAAAAAGCACTGGTCACAGTACTGACCCTTGAGGGATACCAGGTGTACTGATCTCCATCTGGACACTGGGACAATAACCAGCACTCTCTGTCTGTGAAAACCTTATAGCCTTTTTCTCTGAAACTCTTCAGAAAAAAAAAAAAAAGAAAAAAAGAAAAAAAGAAATATGTAAACTTTCAGGTGAATCAACTTAGTTTTGCATGTTCAAAGGGCATAAAAGTAGGTACAGGAACAGTGGTTACTTCCAGTCCTTGATCTGAAGCCTCTAGAAGCAGTTTGTAATATTTAATTAGCAGTTCAAAACAGAGTTCCCTCGATTTGCATGAGACACCTCTGGAAAAAATTACCACAGGGACTTAAATTACATAACAAGCCTTTAAAAATAGGCAAAGTTTGGATCCTGAATTGAACTAGATCATATTAAAGAAATAGATGCAGAAGAGGCATTTTCAACATGGAAATTTAAGTCAGATATATTCAATGAGTGCAGACATTCTGGCCTATTCTTGCACATAGTATATAAAAAACTATTTACTATTGCTTCAGGTATCAAAGAGAAACATTAAACACACAAACCAGTCCCTAAGGAGTGTTCAGTATTCACAAGCTCCTTATTTATATAGAGATAAAAGACACCTGCAGCTGTTTCTCATTAGAAGAAAAAAATGACCTTCAGTGACCAATAAAGCTAATCAAAGAAAAGTTTTTTTCCCAGAGAGCACATCACTGCCCACATTTCCCTTCAGAGGTAGTCAGGATAGATTTTGGTAGTAAGAATGTGATCAGCCTTCCTCAGACTTGTCTCTGTTAATTAAAGTGTGTTGTGTACATTATATCTATGCTTGCATGCAATAAGATGCAAATGAAAAGAAATTACAAGACCATTTTTAAAGGGTAAATAAAACTGTTTGTTAGTGCAGCATTCAGTAAATTGAATACAGTGCTAAGCTCACCTGATAACACAAGGGCCCAGAAAATAATGATGATGGGAGCTAAACAAGCAAACTGCTCGACTAAAGTGAGAGAGGCGCTTCCTCTTTCTATCCGTCTGCCCTCTTTTAACAGAGGAGACTGTCATTTTCTCACATTTAGATCCATAATCTTCTATTTACTATTTCATTATCAAGGCCAAATATTCCTATGTTGCGCCCACTTAATTTTTGTGGATAATAAAATATCACATTTTGATTTACCCTAAGCTTGGGAGACATATAATTCGTTGCTCAAAAATGCCTCAAAGACAACATTTCCATAGTTCTTGGGTTTTGTATTTACTGTGATGGATTTTAAAAGCTGCTTGATATCAGGATTGTCTTGGCAACACAGATTATTCAAGAGAAGCATTCAGAGGAACACGATTAATACATCTACCCAAAGTACTTGTATAACTCTGATTCTCAAAGTATGAACGCCACGTGCTCTTGTTTAGCCTCATAGGATCTCTGAAAAACAGAGAGCTACTGCCATCCTTATTTATATTATATATAAAATTCAGAAACATGTAAAATAAATGCAGGTTGTCCATGAGATCTCTGACAAAAGAGAAACCATAACACAAGTCCATAAACTTAACTCCAACTTTGTTGGATTCTCCCTTTTCTCACTTCTGTGAAGTATATCTATCTCATGAATATCGTTCTGTGCTGTGTATCTCTCAAAGTGCTGGCAGCGGAAGAAGAAAATTAGGACACTGGGAAAATCTGAAGATGAAGACAAATAAATGTAAGTAGCAGAAATGCAAGGAGCAAGTGAGGAGGCAGAAGTATCTCAGTTCATAGAGTGCATGTTTTCTTATATATTTTTAGAACATTTCAAAGAGCAAACAGGTATTTTATACAACAGAAGAAATGGTAGCAGCAAAGAACCTCTTTCCAGTGAAACAAACTGAAAATGTGCTGTTTTGAACTATTCATCCTACTAGTCCAGACTGCTCAATATCTTTTTCTCTCTCTTTCTTTTGTTTCATTTCACAAAAGAAATCAAACGAAGGAGGTGGCTTAGCTTTTTCCTTACTGCTCCATCTTCTCTTAAAAATTGCTGTCCTTCTACTCCCAAAGCCTCCCTGATGGATATTTCAAGGAAAGGTCCAGAAGCAGTCTAAACAGTTTGAGTTGCTTTGATGATTGATGCCACTGGAGCCAGAAAGCTCCAAAATAACATGCTGTTAACAAAACTATAGGCTTTACTGGCTTCTTTAATATGGATTGCTCTTATTTTAGAATATAATAGAAGCCTGTGAAAAGAGAACAAGCCTCTCAGGACAGGTGTTATAAGGAAAACAGCCCTGGGAATGATCTGAGGCTGTTCTTTCCTATAGACAGTTCAAACTCACTTTTAGTCTTTATCCAGAAATTTAGATCACACAGAGACAAAATTGTGGATCCCACAGTGATGACAGTGATGGCAAATTGTAAGAGGCCATGATTTTTGCCATGATTTTTGCCTCAAAGTTCGCTGAAAAAGAACAAGTCCAGGCATGCCTTAGTCAAGGATTGAAGAATCCTGTGTCTGAAGGGAACAGATGGACAAG
>JANHGO010000352.1:0-41753 GCA_024606505.1 Aquila spilogaster
AAATCTAGTGAATATGTATAACAGGTGTGTATTTAACCTGCATAGTTAAACCAGACAGGTGCACACGATAGGTGGAGCGATCCCCCGTGTGCCCAGCGCTGCAATAAAGGAGTGCCTGCTTCTTAACTTCTCATTGCTGTTAAGGAGTTTTATTCCGGATTTCGGCAAAAATGTGACGGTAGAAATCGTTGAGTTTAGTTAGAGTATGTACCACTACTCCAAGTCCACCACAGGCAGTGAACTCAAGGTATAGACTGATCCCTCCCACGTCTCCCAGCTCTGTTTCTGAATGTGCAGTATTTTCCCACCTCATCAGAAAGATTTTACATCAAGAAAGTGCTTAAGTCTGTGCCTAAATGCTTTGTTGAGTACAGATGGATTGAAACATCTGTCTTTAGTGGTTTAGTAAACTTGGACCAGTGTCACTGTTTCCCCTGCTGTATATTCAAAGCTTTGCAACTCCTGTGTGATGAGGAGGTCTAATGTCTAGGTAGCTTCTGTTCTGCTTTTTAAATCAATGTGTTGACCTACAACATGTAAGTTTGGCTGAGGATAAAGGTGTTGGGAGTGTTTTGATTTCTGCACAGGAATGGTATTCATGTTGTGTTGCTGACCCAGAGTGGAAGAGTATGGATGAAAGATGTGCGTTTTCTTTTGGGCTACAGCATTAACATATGGCTCCTGTAGTAATTCCCAAATTACATATGCACAAGACAGACTTTGTCATTTCCTGGAAGATATTAAAATCAATTTCTCCTGAATATATAGGAAAGATGTAGGTCTAGCATAGACATATCTAGGCAATATCTGGGCAATGTGTCATGTGAATTTGGTGGCTTTTTGTGAGTCATCCAGTGTTTCTTGGTGGGAACTAAAGCTGAAATGGTATTCTTGTAAAGTTTCTTGTAGTCTTTTTAAAAAAGTTTAACGGAAATGGTGATGGAAATTTATATGCCAATAACGGAAAACAGGAGGAAAAGTGTATGTTTGGAGTAAGAGGCAGGGGACATCATGTTTAGGACCGAAAGACTCCTTCTCTAAAGTTACTACTGATGTAACTGTTACCGTGTGGTATGTGTTGAAATAGGACAGCATCAGGCATGGAGAGGAAGACTGCATTATTACATGACATGAAAGAAGATCTTTTGAGATAAGCCAAACATTTGAAGAAGTGCCTCTAAAAAATCGAAGGGAAAAAGGAAACGTGAAGCTACTTGTTAAATTTGGGGCAGATTTCTGAGAGTTTGCTCTTCATGGAAGTGGAACTTAATGGACCAGTCACAAAGTTAAAGGAAACAGGAGTGCAGTCCTTGCAAGTATGCACTACTGAGATTTCTGTTATAGAACAATAGTGGTCATCTCCACTTCCAAGGAGAGCCATAGCAAGTCTCTATGGTGGACTCAATTTTGGTTTCTTCGGAGTTTCACATAGGTATGGTGGACCTGGATCTGAAGTAGAATTTTTCTTCAGTGTCTGGAGAAATTCTTGAGAGTTGGTGTTCTTGTAATAGCCCTGGCAAACTGCAGTTGCCAAGATCTAACTTCTTGCTTTTTACTGGACTGCCTTTCTGCGGTACTGAGAGCCAGCTGTATGACAGTAAATGTCTAAACTGTGACAATCACTGAATGTGAAGAAGTGCTAACTCTAGGTAGCAAAGTGCAGTGCAAATGATTACTGGAAAACAAACTCTTTCCTTCAATGCAATTGAGCCTGTTGCTTGTGGAGAACTCCCCGAAACCACGATAAATGACTCTGAAGTTTGCCAGTAAAGTGGAAGGATATCCCTGTCAGAGTTTGTTAGCTGTGCCAGGGTTTCTGTCCGACAGAAGCCAGAAATGGTGCAGTGGGTACCAGTGGAAGCACTCGACGTCCTCCTGTTGCCTCCTTCAGTTGTGTCCTTTCCCTCTCCCCATCTGTGCTGTGTCTTTTGGGGACTTGCTGATGCCAGTTATAACCAGCAGCTGTTATTTCTCCAGCAGCGTAATTCTACATTGTGTCTTCTGGAAGCTCTTACCTGTCCGGTCATGCCTATGAATTCTTTCCTTTTGCCTTTCACTAAAGGTTTTGGAGAGAAGGATGTCTTTTACTAAGCTATCATTGACTTAGGACTATCTGTGACAAATCTGAGTTGTGCTAGGGACAGGGCATAGATCTGAGAAATGGCTTCAAAACATGTTTACTATCAGTCATGTTAAAAGAACTCTTGCCAAAACATGGCCACGAAATATTTTGGTGTACCAAACTGTGTATGGTTTTGCTTATTTATTTATTGTTCTGGGGATGTATCTATTTATATGCCAATTTGAATGTTGAAAGCAATTCTATACATTTTAATTTAGAGTTGTGAAAACTTTAGGATAGACCTATTTAAATGCAGACTTTTTTTTAAAAAAGCAAGGTAATACTTGGGGGTTTTGGAGGTTATTTTCTAAAGTTCACTGTCCATCTGGTTAGTTGAAACTACTTTCACATGTTTACTGTTCATCACTTTATGGGACTAAGGAAAGATCAGAAGAAAATATCTAGGAATGTTGACTTCTGAAACTATTAAAAGATTTGATGAAAAACTATCAGGTTTTCACATATGGTTTTTAGTTCTCTTACAACTAAAAATTTGTAAAAAATTAAGTCTTCTGTTAAATAATTTTTGTATAGTCCATATATTCTTTATGGTGTTCTCCAGCACTGGAGTGAAATCTCACCTCATGGTTTACACCTCATATGCCAGACAATCCTGAGAAAAAAAGAAACAGTTAACCCCCCCCCCCCCCACCTTTAATTGCTTAAAATGATATAAAGATTTGAAAGTTGCTGGTGTTTTGACAGTGGGTTTGTTTTGGGTTTTTTGTTTGTTTGTTTTGTGTGTGTTTGGGTTTTGTTGTTGTTGTTGTTGTTTTGTTTTTGAACACTTTCCATGTTGTTTTCCTGGGCTGGTTTAAATGTGGAAGTGAGGAGAAAATTCTTCTGAATTCCAGAGTGAGATGCCAAGTTTCATGCTGCAGTACCACGCCAAAATATCCAAATGCATTGCGAATTTGTTTGGAATGAGTTTCCTTTGTATTACTGACACCTTTTTAATTTTGAGGTTGGTCTTTTCCCATTAAAAATGTTCTGTATTGGCATAGAAAATTATCATCTAGGGATCAGTGTCAGTGTTTTCTGCAGATTAGGTTTGGTTCATTAACACCACTTACATTTGATGCATATCCCATGACCATCTATGGGTGCAAAAGGAGATGGTGTTGCCATGGACGTATTTCGGATACGTTTCAGTGTCCTCTTCAGATGAAGTTAATGCATCAGATCACATTAGCCATGCAGTTTTTTCCATGCCAAGGAACATTCTGCCCTGTGCAGGAGCAGGGTGGAAAAGGAGTTATTCCACTTTCATAACGTAATGATTTATCTCAATCTCATTTTCAGTCAGCAGTCTGTGCATCTTGTCTTGCTTAATCTTGTCTTCCTCTGCACTGAATCCCTTGCCGCCACTGCATGTCTTTGGGTATTTTTCCTTTGAGTGCAACTTTACAGGGCTGCATCACTTCATATGCTAGCTAGTGGCACAGAAGGCTTCTCTGCTCATGTTCAGGTGTCTGCTCAAGCCTTACTTTCTTTAGCAGGTCACTTACAGGATGCAGAATATTGTCATTACAGCATTGGGCCTTTAGCTTGCCACCCCGGTCCATGGTTCATCTGCACCATTTGACAGAGATCAAGTCACAGTTAGCAATTGAATTTCTCCAGATGCTGATGCCTTTAAAATTTTTTGTATAACCAGTGTGTAAAATGCCTGTTGGAAACTGTATTGTTTGTAGTTGTTGATTTTCATGCAGGAGGAGGGGTTTGCATCCTCATACTTTCTCAAAGTGTTGCTGTGTGAAATAAGTGCAGCCTCCTGGAGGTGATGATTAAAAAACGTGTGTGTGTGTGTGTGTGTGTATGTGTGTATGCGCTTGCATCCACTTCTTTGTTGTGCTGTGACTCAACTCGGTTACTCTTCTCCAGGAGTCAGTAAATGTTAGGGCAAAGCTTGTTTGCATCCAAGATCTTAATCTCCTAACTCCGCTGCTGACAAAAATACAGAAAGGCACTCAAATGTATCTAATCTGAAAGCTGACATTTTAATTTAATATTCCCCAAGATGATGTGAACAACTCGGGGCGTGCCAAAGCAGACCTCACAACTCTCACAAGTGTGTGGGTAGACAGATATGTGATGTATGCATGCTATGAAAAGAAAAAAAATGTAAAAAAAAAAAAAATTTTGTGATAAATTGGTTTAGCCTACATATCTGTTTATGTGCTTACTCTCCGTGACTTAGGTGCTGCTTGTTTGTTTGACTATTAGGCTGACAACAGACACTTAGAACCAGCATATCACAGAATCACAGAGTGAAAGAGGTTGGAAGGGGCATCTGGAGATTGTCTAGTCCTACCTCCTGCCCAAAGCAGGTTCAGCTACAGCAGGTTACTCAGGATCATGTCCAACTGGGTGTTGAATATCTCCAAGGATGGAGACTGCAAACCTCTCCAGGCAGTGCGTTCCAGGTTTTGACCACCTTTACAATAAAAAAAGCTTTTTCTTATGTTTAAATGGAACTTTCTGTATTTCAATTTGTGCCCTTTGTTTCCTGTCCTTTTATTGGGCACCACTGAGAAGAGTCTGGTTCAATCTTCTTTACACCCTCTCATCAGATATTTATACACTTTGATAAGATCACCCCTGAGTCTTCTGGTCTTCAGGCTGAGCTCCCAGCCTCTCCTCATGTGGCAAATGCTCCAGTCCATGTAGCCATCTTCATGAATCTTTGCTGCACTTGCTCCAATATGTCCATGTCTCTTTTGTACTGGGGAGCCCAGAACTGGACCTCGTGCTCCAGAGGACTCACCAGTGCTAAGTAAAGGGGAAAGATCACCTCCCTTGACCTGCTGGCAATGGTCTGTGAGCTGACACAGGCAGGTCCTTCTCCCCCTGCCACAATAAGGGGAAGATCCTTCATGAGATGCCTTGGATGAGGTGTTTGAATGTACTGCTGTGCACCTCCAGAGCTGTGTGGATGTGTAAGTAATTTGCATGTTCTGGTAACTGATGGTGGAAAGTGTGAGTCTGAAAATACTTGACGTAGTTAAATGGGAAGAAAAATCTTTTGTCACTTGAATGACAAAGGATGATGTATGGGCACTGATGTGGGCATTTCAGTGGGAAGTTTGGGTGCTTGTAATGAATGTGAATGCAGAGATTTACAGTAACATTTTTCTGTAATATCCATAAGAAATTAGGCTAATGGCCAGACTGAGCAGCAGCTACAGATAATGGGCTTCATGTGTGCATTTTAAGTCCAATCTGGAGCTGCTGTTGCCTTATACATAGTGAGACTCTAATCACATATCTCGTTTTCAGTCTTTCTTCTCCCTTTATTTATTGTTGCCCATTTATTTCACCTGGTTTAGAAAAATCGGAGCAGAAGGTATTTGTGTGTGAACTTCTGTGGCATAACAAAGCCCAGAGCCCAAGAGGAGCCTCTGGATGCTGCCTCAGCCCGGGCAGTCACTTGCCTGCTGCACAGGTACTGAAAACCTCTGTGCAGTTGAATCAGTAACTGTACAGTACCCTTGCCTGCTGGCTGGAGGAGGCTGTTCGTTCTCAGCGTAATTCAGCGTATCGCCTGTTTGCTTCAGGAGCAATGTTTGCTTTCATGCTGGTTCCTACCACCTGTGAGAGAAGTGGAGATAATTTTTTCAGGCTGGAACAAAGATTTCTAATAAACCAAGTGTCTCCAAAGGTGTATATCACTTAATTTTCTTTATTAATTTGTTTATGGAACCAGCATGACACGATCCTGCTTTTGTTGGTTTTTTCTTTGATTTTTGGATGTTTTGGCACAAAGGTTTGCAGAGTATCTTTTCTATTTCTTAAAGTACACCCTTGGTGCAATATTTTATCGCTTCTTAATGTGCATATCAGCACCTTAAACCTTTAAACAGCAGTGCTTTTTATATAGGGAGAAGGAATGTTTGTGCTGATGTTTTCCTGAAAGAGCCCATTTATGACTCATGTATCTGTATCTTCAGGCTAACATGCTGAAGGCTGCTGTAAACTCACTAATTGTCCTTAGTTATGACACTGTCAGGCATGCACAGCTAATCTGTGCAGAAAGGCACCAGCACTGCTGACCCTGGAGATGACTTGTTTTGTCAGTTTATTGCCACAGAACCTGCTGACTTAGAGGCCAGATGCTTTGTACTTCATAGAGCAGATGATTGTTTCTGAAATATTTTGAGACGCAGAATGCTTTTGCCAAAGGGACTGTTTTGAAGGCCTATCTCATTTCTGTACAAACCAATGGAACCACATTGGCTTCTAGTTGAGACACTCAAAGTCTTGGGTGACAAATCTTGAATCTAGACCCCTGGTCTTAAAGGAAAGAACAAAAAACCTGAAGTCATAACTGCTTATGGAATGGGAATCCTATGGCCTCCTAATGAAACTTATTCAGGAGTTGTGGAAACAGCAGGCACTTAATTCCTGGTTTTCAGCTCACTAGGAGTTGTGTCTAGTTCTGTATCTGGCTTCAGTTATCTTTGGTAAAAGCTGAGATTGGACGAAAAAACATTTTTACAACTTCTGAGGTTCTGATCTTGAATCCAAGTACTCTCTTTGCTGTACACTGTGAGACAGTGAAGCAGTTCCTTCCCACTTAGATTTTCTGTAGTATGTTACTTACAGCCATCAGTTGGTGTTCTCAGGTGGAGAGCCCCAGGCTTTCTATTCTTCCAGCCTGCACACATCCCTAGCTCTTTCCTCTTTAGAAGGCGAGGAGTGGATACTAAGGAGGATCTGAAAGCGAGATTAAGGTACTAAACTGTCATTTAGTATTTGAGGGATGTGGGCATGTTTGTGTATAGGTCTTGTGCAATCACTTCTGCATGGTAGTATTCTGTCCTGGCCAGTGCACTGTGGGAATTAGTGTCAAACAGAAGTTTTTGGAGAAGAATATAGCAACTAGAAAATGTATCTGGGAATTGTTTAGAAAGGTTTGTCACTGTAAGCTAAAAACAAGCCAACGGGGAGGAAAAATGACAGATTAAAGCTGGTTAGAGAGTGTAAGTAAGTAGCTGTATTGTTGAAACTGAGGGCAGACCTGCTATTATTTTAAAGTTAAATTCTCATCACCTATTTACTGTTTTCATTGTAACTGGGAGACTGGTGTAGAGTGGAAGACACCTGACACAGGTGCTGCAAGGGAAATGTCAGCCATCCATTGGCAAGAGGTTTTAGGATGTGCCTGGATGAGTCTCTACGGAGTGTAACTTGTTTCAGGACAAAGCCTGTAGTGAGCTACGTGAATGAACACTTTTCCATTTCTAAATAGTACAATGTACTGTAAGAATGCATTGGATGTGCAGTCCTAAGTGATGAGTGTAGAGTCAGCTGTGATGAACGGTAGATCCAAACTGAAATGAGTGAGAATTTTTCTGATAAATCTCTTCCCTGTAGCCCATCTGGGCTATTGGTCACATTGCTCACTGTGGTCTGTGCAAAGCATCGGTCTATTCCCATGTTATACTGCTGCCTTCCCTTCTGCAATTGATGCTTTCTCATAAAGTACAGAACAAAGTGTCTTGTGTGCTTTATGACTAGTCCTCATTATTTCTTTCTGTGTAGCACTTCTGCAGCTTAAATAGAGGCAGACACCTCTTCCACCATTGTGTGTACCTCCTGTTTGAATAGTGTCACAAGGTCAGTATGTTGTAGTGGTGGACTATTTCCTTCCAGTGAGGAATGAGGTGTCCTTGCAGGGAGGGCAGCTATGAATGGGATTTGTAACACTGGGAAGATGTTAGTGTATTTTTTAAAAGGGTTTATTTTTCTGACACCTTTCTTTCTCAAAAGGAGCATGAAGAAAGCATATCTAATGACAGAATTTAATAATCTGAGTTGTTTTGAACAAAATCAAGGAGGTGTTTAAGTTCTTTACAATTTTTTTTTTTTAGATATAACCCACCTATCACAGCTCTTCTTGCAAACATGGCACCTGCTCTGCAGATTGCTAGACTTCACACTCTTCTTCTGAAGATGAGATTGTGTTCTTAGCAATTTACCTATGTCAGGCATTAAAGCAGTCCAAAACCTATCCAAGACGGGGTTACCAACTTGTTGTCCTTGCACTGAAAAATCCACGGACAGAACATAGTCTTCCTTGTTTTTCCTCATTTCCCTGGTGACCTTCCTGTTGTCACACTTCACTTTTTTTTGGTCTGAAGCCTCACTCTGTTCAGTGTATGATGTCTTTCTACCAGCCTTAGTCAATTCCACAAATCACCAGTTGCGTTCCTTTCTATGCAAGTTAGGTCTTAGGGGTTTAATCTCACTGTCTGAAGTGTTAACAGGGCCATGCATGCTAATATAATTACTGAAGTCTGACATGTAAAAACAAATGAAACCCCCCATAATACTGCAATGATGGTGCTCATGCTCTCCGCTGCTAGGTGGTGAATAGCAGGAGCAGAGTCTGGTTCATACAGGTTGAGAATCCTGCTTAAAGTGAACCATCACCAGCATTTCTGCGATAAGCACCCTTCTTTGGTGCTTAGTCCATAATTTCATATTCTGAAGAAGACAAAGTCCTTGGAGGGCAGATGGGAAGTAAGGGGAGGGTGGAATGACCTAGGAGACTTGGTACTGGGCAAGGGTCCTTTCTGCCTGTTTTTCCTGCCAGTTCAGTCCCACTAAGTGCTGAGTCTGTGTTCAGGTATGGTTTTGCTGAGGTCTAAGTGTTCCTGTTGTTCTCCAGCACATAGGAATGGGACAGGCTTTGAGTGCTCCCATCCAACATGAATTCTACCTAGGAGCTACTGCAAAGGGGGAATTGTGCTCTCCTGTCAAGATCGCTGAGAGATAAAGCAGAGTACTTCACTTTCTACAGAGTCTCAGATTTTGTGGCTAGTGTGTGAGATGATGAACCAAAGCCTTGAGGTTCTCATTCTCTTCCACATGCCATCAGTGGTGCAGATGTTATTCATGGTGATCTTTGGCTGGGACTTACCGGTATTGTTTGGAAGGCCAACTTTAGAAGTGCTTTAAATGTTGGTACTCAGATTTCTATGCTGAAATTGCTTTGAAAGCAGGAAAGAAATGAGAGCTGACTCCTGTTAATGCAGCTGTCCTTGAAAAGAAACCATTGGAATTTTTGTAAAGATCTCTTGGCTAAGAGTGCGCTTGAAGTACCTGATGCTTATTAACCTTCCTACTATGGAGAAGTAGATAGGTATTTTGAGTCCAACATCTTACTATTATATATATATATTTTAAATATGGGTTTTGGTAATACATGGGTCAATCAAACTCACTGACAGACCAATCATCTCATGACACTTTAATTGTTGCTGTTTCATTATGAAAATAAAGAACTCTGTGCAAAGCCTCCTTCTATAAGGAAGAGCACATACATGTAATTATAGGATGCTTTTGGTGTTTAAAAAAAAAAAAAAGACATTAAATGACTAATACATTTTGCTGGTGGAACTGACAGCTGTAACAAACCTGCTTCTCTCATCAGCTGTAAGCTTTTATCCCTGCCTTGTACTAATGAATAAATCATCTTATTACATAAAATTGCATTCTAATTGCTCCCATGTCAGTCTATTTCAGATTAGGCCTAGGTAGTAAGGTTCCCTTGATGCCTGGGTTTTCCCTTTCTGCTCGACTGCTGAGCAGTCACATTTACAACTGCCTGGGAATGGACTTAGAGAGGAAAAAATGGGAGGAGTGAACTGGGAGAAGGCAGGAGACAAAGGGCGAGAAGGACAAGAGGGGATTTGAAGGGGAAAAGGAATGAATGTAGGAGACATGAGAAAAAACTGAAGGAACTGTTGAATGGAAGAACCAAAAGAAAAACACTTAGAAAACCTAGTGGGATGTGAGTGGGAAGAGAGGGAAGATGAGTCAAAACTACGGCAAACCTTTTCACGTTAGGCTTTCTGTGGAGCAGCTTGTGGGATCTCATAGTGTTGGCTAAACAGCTGTGGCCATTTTGTGTGACCAGAGGTTTTCCTCAAGCTCTAACAAGTTGTTATCATCTAAGTTCTCCTTTTCCTCACTTAAAATGTTACCTGGAAAACATTTATTAGTGTGGTGGGTTGACCCTGGCTGGGCGCCAGGTGCCCACCAAAGCCGCTCTATCACTCCCCCCTCCTCAGCTGGACAGGGGGGGAGAAAATATAACAAAAGGCTCGTGGGTCAAGATAAGGACAGTTTATTAAAGTGAAAGCAAAGGTCGGGCACGAAAGCAAAGAAAAACAAATGATGTTATTCTCCACTTCCCATCAGCAGGCGATGTCTAGCCACTTCCTGGGAAGCAGGGCTTCGGTACGCGTAGTGGTTGCTCCAGAAGACAAAAATGCCCCCCTTCCATCTCCCTTTACTTAGCTTTTATATCTGAGCTGGAGTATTGTATTCCATATGGTATGGAATATCTGTTTGGTTAGTTTAGGTCAGCTGTCCTGGTTATGTCCCCTCCCAAGATCTTGCCCAGCCCCAGCCTGCCATTGAGGGGGGCAAAAATGTTGGAGAGACAGCCTTGGTGCTGTGCCAGCGCTGCTCAGCAGTAGCCAAAACACTGGTGTGTTATTGACACCTTTCTAGCTACCAATGCAGAGCACAGTTCTATGAGGGCTGCTATGGGGACTATTAACTCCGTCTCAGCCAGACCCAATACAATTAGTCATTTAATACAGTAGAGTGAAGGGACATATCCCCCCAGCCCTCCCTGTCATCAAGTCAAATGATCGATTCTCAGATAAGAGAAAATGGCAATTTGGGTAGGCTTTGTGTAGTAAAGAAAGTTTTTTTCCAAATTAACTATAACTAAATGACTTGGAATTCATCCTTCAACTACTAACAGGCTGTATCAACTCTCATATATTGATTTTGCTTAGGTTGATTAGAAAGAGGACCGAGAGCAAATAAGACTCCCTTGAACAAAAACAAGTGCATCTGTATAGAAATTGTGCAACCTTAATTAATTGGGTTTAATAACTAATTTAATTGAAACTTCCTGTGGTGGAGAAGGCATTTGGAAATGACGGTGCAGCTCCTAAATAAATGATGTAATCTTTTGCAAAAGGTAAAAAGAGTTGGATTTTTTGTTACTCTTCTAAGATGTATTAGAATGACATCTAGAATTTTTGCTTCTGTTTGCTTTCATATTACAAAATTATCTTGCCTACCCCATTTTTTATGGAAGAATAGGATACTAGTAGATCATACATTATAAGCAAATGAATCTGGTTAACTGAGGCAGCATGATTCTTTGTTTTAAGACCATCTGCAGTTCTCTTTTGTAGGTTGTCTGTAAAATAGATTTATCTTAAAATCCTGGCAAATGGACAAAAAGCTATTGATGCTAAATGTTCAGAACCCTATTTCCTATCTGGTATTTCTGGGTTGTTTCAGAGAAAAGATGGAACATTTCCGACATCCCTGAATTTTGTTGACAAAAGTGCTAAACAAAAGGAAGTCTTACAGTGAACAAAACAAACCCTTTGGGCTGCCTTTCCAGGACATAAAATAGAAAAGGAGATTGTAATCCTTGCTTTTTTTGTTTGCTGAGTCTCTGCCTAAGAAGGTCCATATTACTGTAACTTGTTCCGAGAAAAAGAGTCACTTGGTAAAGGCTGCACAAGGTTTGTGTGGGATCCTTGTTTTTATTTCAGGTTTGAGTGTGGAAACCAACTGGCAATCATTGGGTTTTGTTAGGAAAAATGAATAGGGAGTTCAGTGTCAGTTCCAGCACTGTGAGGCAAGAATAACCCAAACAGATGAAAAGACGTAATTCCTTGATTACTTTTTCTGTAATCGACGCAGGCAAGCTGGGTGTTGCACAGACCTAAATGCAAAGGTTTGTTACATTTCCAAACTCAAATGTTGTATCAAGAATTTCCCTTCAGTCTAATTGTCACCATGGACATTATATTGAAGGAGCATTGTGATTTCTGGGGATTGCTATTAAGGGTTGCTTTTGATTAAGAGTCTTTCAGATAAAGTGGTTTCTATTTTTGGTGCTGTTCCCTTTTGCCAGAGCTTTCTCCCTTCTGCTACCCTTCGCCATGATGTGTTTAATGCTTCCAGGTGACAGGACTGCTTGGTACCTGTTCTCCTGAACCTGTGGGATTTCCAAGGAGAGGTTGAAAGTGTTCACTCATGAGAGTGTTTAGCACCGGTGTCCATGCACCTTCTGGCAGTGGTGTGCAGTTGGATTGAAGGATTCATTTGCACTGACTTCACACAAGGTCCTCCTGCAGTTTAAGCGGTAGGAGTACTTCACAAATGGGCATTAATTACTGTGGGGAATGGGGTTGGTACACTGGAAGGGTGGTGGTGAGAAGTCTTGTTAACAAGCTAGGAAAGAGGGGGTAGGTTACGATATTACAATGTGCTCATTCTGACCTGTTACTTGAGTCTTTGGCCTAAAGCAACTGAGAACAACATGTAATTAATCAACAAAGAATATTTTAAACCTTTAAAAGGAAGAGGAAAAAAAAAAGATTTGGCTTGATAATGGTGGGAACCAGAAGTTAAAAACAAAGAAATGGGATAAACGAGCTGTGAAAGAACAATATGTACAGAACAATAAGAATGGGTTAAATTAGTGAGAAAAACTGTTTGGTCAGCATAGATCTGGTCAGGTGCCTGTGTAGGCAATATCTAAGGAACTGGACACAATGGGAGAAAAACGTTTATGGTAGACTGTAATATAAAACAGCACAGAGGATGTTTTGAGGGAATTCAGATGGTTAAACATGAGATAGTAAGTTTGGACGGACAGTGGTGCTGAAGAAACGTCTCTGAGCAGGATGACTTCTCCAAGCTCTGAAAGAGAAGGCAGCAGGTGCCAGTCATACATGGGTAGAATCAGCAGAGAGGGAGGATGCTGAGGGTCTGCAAGGTCCTGAACATCACGTGAAGCACCACAAAAATAGGAGCGGAGGCATGTGCTGTGAGCAAAGATTTATTTCAGGAAGTAGTGGTATGAAGGCTGAAAAGTTAGTCTTTGGAAGAGGCAGAAATCAAGCTTAGCTCTGTACGGTATCTAGTGAGAACTGTGGCTGGACACTAGATGTGCAGCCACAACACTGCTGGTGTGTCTAAACTGTTGTGATCACTTTTGCCACGTGAAGTAAAGCTGCACCGAATGCAGGATAGAGGGAGGAGGAGAAACGTCAGACTAGAAGGCATGTGTGTGAAGACAGGCCTGTGAACGCCACCTTTATGGTGCTTATCAGTAAAAGCCTTGCCATGACTTCAGGAGGACAGGATTCGTTCCCAGGTGCTGAAGAAGCAACTAGTTTGATGTATAGTCAAACACAGTTTTTATTTTCCAAGGAAAACCCATGCGCCTTCTTCCTTTCATCTCATTGCCAGTTTGTTGAAGTGGGTAAAGCTTAAATGGCAGAAGGAGCTGATTTACAACATCATCTGCAAATAAGAAAATCTGTTCTGCTGAGCTTGCAGCGCAGCGCTATAGTGATGCCAAATACTTAGGTTAGGTCTACCCTCCACATTTTCTGTTGTTTTCCAAAGAGTGTCTCTTAAGCTTTTGAGATTTACTAGCACTGCTTGTTAGTAATCTTCGGATCTTGGGGGTTTTTTTTGTTGTTGTCCTGTGTTGCTTGATTAAAGGTCAGATCTGAGTGAGAGCTCTTATTGATCTCAAAAGTGCTAAGTAGAGATTGTAGGTTTTTTATCCTCTGTACTAATGCTTTTCCCATTATAAGTAGATGGCAGCACATGTCCAGGCTGTAGTACGAGCAGACCCAACCCTGGGCTGTCTCAGCAGGACTGAGTCAACATGGAGCCGGTAGCGGCATTGAGACCTTGGTGATTATTGAACAGGAGGTGGCTTGAGGTATATGAAAACTACCGCCGTGATAACATAAATGGGGGGAAAAAACAGACCTAAGCAGTTAATGAAATGGCAAAAAAAATAGCAATGGGAACAGAGATGAATTGGTAGGACTTTGTTTAAGCACTTGTAAGAAACAAGCTGCTAGGTCCAGTGTCAGTGGGGCATGCATTAAGTGGACTGAGTGGGAAGTTAATAATAGAGGAGGCTGGTGTTGCTGAGAAGAGCTCAGTGTGCTCTTTGTCTTACGATTCATAGAAAAGACCATAGGGTCACCTTTTCTGGAGATTTTTTTTTTCTTCGGAAAGAAACTGTAAAGCTCTATGATTGTCAGATCAGGTACACCAACATTTACTGCCATTAAATATAGGGTAATGTGTAGTCAGATCACCATAGGGAGTTCTGATAACATAGAGTAATCAACCAAAAAAGTAGCTTAACTAATGGTCCGTGCATTTCAGTTGCTTATGTTGAGAGCTCTAATAAATATAAAATTTGTAAATTTACTTCTGTTAAGAGATCCCAGCTCATTAAATGTTCAACACCCCAGGAGATGCTTTTTGTTCAGCTCACCTCTGTAACAGACTGGTGTACAGATCAGCTGCTGTTACAGACCAGTAACTGTTGGGGGGGCGAGTGAAGTGTGCTGTAAAGGACTCCTGGGAGAAAATAGTCTACCGTTGTAAATCTGAATTTGGGGTGAGAAACTAATAAATGTTTATTAAAGGGTTTTGAGGGGTGGGGCTGTATGGGATAGTTACAGAGCTGATGAGTGTGGTTGGGTTTGCTGCTTGTTTTACTTTCATTGGGTGCTGTGAGTCATGTTTTGTTTTCCAAAGCTGTAGTCATACAGTCTGTGTGTCAAAGCTGAGCATGTAATGATTTGGCAGTACTTCACTGTTTTATGATCTCATGCTTTCCAATTGCTCCCTGCTCTCTGCTGACGTTTTAGGGATTTTTGTATTCTCTCTCGTTGGCCTGTGAAGACAAGTACACACAAGGACAGGAGCCTACACTAGTAACAGTGCTTTTGTACGCAATTTCCTAACCCGGAGAGCATCATGCTTTTCCCGCTTTAGAGGCTTTTCAAGTGCAGTGGGTCTTCTGTGCCACTGGAACCAGTGTGAACCAGCCTGTCATCCTGCACAAACAGAAGAAAAGTGGTCTGGAGGAGATGAGTCCTCAAGAGCAGTGCATAATGCAGATAGTCAGGGCCTGTCTCATAACAAGCAGCAGCAATATTCTATGGATGTGTGCTCTGGCCTGGCTGGCTTGCATCCCGGTGCTAGGGCAGATAGTGGGAGCAGCATAGTTCCTAACTGCACACATGCAGAAGGCATGTTGCTGTTCCTGCAGTGTTGCATATTGCATTAAAGTAGCCTATATCCTGCCAGTGGTATCTATACTGTTAATTTGCAGATCCGTTTTGTATTGCAATGGTTAAAAATAGTGCTGATTTTTATGTGTCACAGTGACATAGTCGGAACAGCAGGGATGAATACCTGGGGGAGACTGTAGGCTATGGACTGCTCACCCTTTGAAGCTGGGAAGGTGCCGGAAGGTGGCCAGCCATGGTGTGAGTAACTGTAGTGCTTATGACTGTGAGCAGCCTCATCACTTCAGTGGAAATAGTGCTTGCCTGGGTGGGCCCTAGGGCTTATCTTGATTCATAGATGTAATATTCAGAGATCTGCCTTCCAGAGTGTTTGGCCACGCCACCCTGAAGGCTGAGCTTTAAAAGGCTCTCTGCAAGGCTTTGGCTCATCTCCAGGGTTTTGCTTCCTGTTGGCAGGGGCTGCAGGTAGTGATTTTTGTCCTGTTCCTTTTCTGCTGGGGGATGCATTTCATGAGCATGCTTTCTGGTGCCCTTTTACAGCCTCTGCTGCTTAAAGATGCTGGAAAGAGAAAGTGAAGGACAAATGGGATGGATGCTCAAGGCAATGGGGCAAGACGGGAGTAAGTGGGACAGCAGAGAGAGGAGAGCGCCGTAGATAGGGTACAAGATAGCAATGTAATTCATTGCCTTCCTTTCAGGTTTTCCTGGTTCCCTCTTGCCCAGTCTGAGAACGGTGGTGTAGTTTTGGGTCAGGGCTGCAGCTGAACCATCATTCGTAACACTTCCCTGGGTTTAGTTTGTTTCACGGACTTAAAAAATAATCAGGGCTGAGGCAAAATAATTGAGCCCAAATCTATACTGGGACCTGGAATCCCATCCCTTGATTAAGATGGCTGCTGTGAGGCCAGCTGTGTCACCTGGAGAAGTCCCTGGGGTGGGATTGATGTGCTGCACTTTCTGAAATAGCATGTGGATAAGTATTTTAGTTTTGAAAGTTAACTGAAATAAGGCCCTCCTTTCCCGTCCTAGCATGGGCATGCCTGTCCTACCCGCTTTGTAACCGTGGTTTGCATACATGCCCTGACAGCCATTTTAGTGCTTGCGGTTTTTTTTTCTTAGTAACTCAAGCTCAGTTAGTTGTGTTTCATCTCATCCTGGCATTTTTGAAAAACTTGGCACTCTTATACAGCTTGCTGCGTCCCCTCTCTTCTTTTGTTTTGCTTTGTACTTTTTTCCATACCTCTTAAAAACCTACTCATATGTTGACATAGCATCCAAGCAAACGTGCCCTACCATTCCCCAGTAAGAGGCAGTGTAATTAATTCCAAAGACCTTCTTCTGAAAGAAACCTTTGCCTTCCTCTGAACAGTGAGAGCTGTTCAATTATACTGGAAAGCTGCATGTGGGCCAGGCGGAGAGACCCCCCTACCGCCCTCCCAGCACTTTCTGAAGGGCTGCTGTATTGTCATCTGAGAGAGTCACTCATTTCTAGATAATTGGCTTTTTAAAGGGCATCTATAGGACCTAAATAACTCCTGGCATACTGTTTGTACCATTGACCTGCCAGGTTAGCAAAGGTTAGACTTAATTGCCTCATTTATGGCTAATGCATTCCAGTTTTGCTGTTGCTTTTTCTCTGAGGATAATTGCTCTGATCTGTATTTTTGTTTCTGAAATCTTGATGAATAAAAACAAGGGTCCTGCTTTGTGGATAGAGATGGTGTTTTCATTGGAGAGACAGAGGTTGCGTAAAATCCTTACGTTAAGGAAGTGACCACATATGTGGATGAGAGGTTGTCCGGGTGAGCCTTGCGCAGCCCTTTGATAGCTGAAATTTCCCACTGCCGCTCCTTCAGCAAATCTCTTCATGTGGTGCAGCTTATTGCAATGGAAAGGAATTTTCAGGCAAATTGTGTCCAATACCGCTCTTCTCAGTCCTGTCTGTGGACAGCATAGGCTCAGTGGGTACAGGCGTGGTGTAAGGGATGCTTGTTTTGGGCCTCTGCAAGTACGGCTCCTTTGGCCACAGGCTGTACCTGGACATTCCTCTGTGGGTGAAGTCTGGTGCTGAAACGAGAGGAGACACAAAGCACCTTCTGGGCTAGTCTGAGGTGTAAAGCGAGCACTACTCCTGTGCATTCTGCAGAATTAATCCTGATGTTTCTACAAATGCGTTTCATGTGTATCTTGTGTACGTCCACAAATTTGAGTGGTGAGGATGGAGCAAACCTGTGGCAGGATATGCTTCAGTCTCATGGGAGTAGTCATGCCTGTGTACTCTGCCCTTCCTAGCACCAGGTGATGTTTCTGTTTCGCTAGGAGTAAAACGAGAGCTGCAGCCTTCAGTGCTTCCATTGCAGTTTTGTAAAGCCAACACTATACACACAATTGTGGTTTTTGTTTATTTTATGGTTAGGATAGTTCTGGTAGTAGGTTTTGAATGAACAGCTTTCGGACAACAATGTCATGGCTGTCAAGAAGAGACCTACACCCCAGCTTTTATTAACCATCTTCCTGAGGTTTCTGAGCACCAAGCCATGGCAGCCAGGAGAAGAGCCTTCTGTCCCTAGCATCCCAGGGCACCCTGAAGCTGCCAGTGGTGGGGATGGGGTGTAGGTTAGGTGTCCACCCATCATAGGCTTCAGGTGCTCAGAGCTCTGCATCCAACTTCACACCAGTGACACAGGTGTCAGGTTGTTGGGTCTGGCCTCCTAGCTCAGTTCATAAGGCTTCTCTGGATTCATGCCCATTTGATTAAATCACTTCCTTTAGATAAAGAGCTGGTCTTGATTGATAGCCTTCCTTTGATAAAAATGCCTCCGATGTTGTGCACACAGTGAGGAGGGGTTCATAACTGCTGTAAATGATTTTAAAGGTGGGGAAGGGCAAGCTGAGTGTCAGCATTAGTGTCTGCTGTGCTCGGGGAGGGGGGCATCTCCCTTCTTGTGGTGTTTCCCCTGTGGGAATGGTCACACCAGTGGCACCTCCAGCAGCAAGATGGCTCCTTTATTCTGTCCCTTATTTATGGAGTTGAGCAGGAGCATCTATGAGGTAGATCTGATCCATTGGGCTTTTCCATCTGATCTGTTGCCTTCACGTAGGAAAGGCAGAAATAGCTGTTCGGCCAACTTGCAAACTGTGAAAGAACTTGAACGCTTCTTACCATGCTGGTGCTCGATTTTGCTGAATCTGTGCAGGAGGAGAGCACTGGGTCTGAAGATTAACATTCAGGCTGTAACAGTGAGGAGGCTGGTTCAGGGGATAACATCACGCTGAGGTGCCATCTCTTGCAATAGATTTTTGAGGGAGGGGGTGTGTGGTGCACAAGATTAAGAGTAAAGGTAATTAAGGAGACAACTTACTGTTGGATGTGATGGATCTGCCATGATTTAAAGCAGGGCTAAGTGTCTTTATAGAATGTGTGTTGTACTTCTGATGGAAGTGATGGGTTTAGTGCTGGAACTTCTGGTGTGAATGTCTTCAGGGAAGGGTACTCCTGCTGGTCTTGGGAATAAATCCCTGAGGAAGGCTCTCAGAAGCTCAGTTGTGGTCACTGGCAGCATTTATAGAAAGGAAGGAAGGAGAAATGAGCAAATAAAGAGCAGTCACAGATGTTAGTGAACATTGGATTTCATTTGCAGAAATGTTTAAGAATATTGCTTACTCCATTGGCCCAAATCTATGCTGTTTCTTTCAAATCACCTGCCTTCCTGAGGAGAGAGTAACAAACCACATAAACAATTGACTGGTTTTGCTGTGCAAGTGAAGGTGGTTATGCCAGTCTTTAACCACTTAGTTGTCAGTCTCAGCATGAAGATTGTTTTGTTCATAACGTTGAAATCGGAATTTTGTGCTTCCTGGAAAGAAACACGAAGCTGACTACAAATGGTTGTGTAAAAAGGAGCTCCAAGATTTCTAAAGACACTCAAGAGATGGTTTAAAACAAAGGATTATACATTTAAGCTTGTTTTATGGAAACTAGCAAAGATCTTTTTGGTGTAGTTTGTCCTTCTGGGGGCTTTGATCTAATGTGAAATAACAACCAAATTTTTAAAATGGCTTTGGCAGAGTGCACATGGTTTAGGTGCTGTCTTGAATGAGGGAAAATTGTATTCCCAATCTTGGTGTGCCTGGTTAAAGGTGATGTGTGTCCCGGGAGACAGGAATTAACAGGGATCCCTGCCTCCCCTAGGACGTGCCTTGGTGAGTAACCTTTGTTTGTGCAGTCTGCTCTCATCGGGACACTCAGCCTGGGGCGCGTGCACGCCTGTGACCGCTTGTGTTTCCCTCCTCTTGCTTTGGACAGCTGAAATAAACCCTGAAGATCAAATATCTGCTGTCTCAAGGGTACGATCCCCATCAAGTGTGAACACAGATCAGTGAAAGGCCACAAAAGAAAAAAGCCAATCTAATAAAAACATGTAGCTACCAAGACCATGATAATTAAACACATGCATGCAGCAACTGTAGGACTAATTTCTGTAGTCAGAGCAGCCATTCAAGCACAGTTGTATTCAATCAGTACCCTCAGTCTTAGCAGACATTTAGAAGAAAACAGCACACTGCTCAAAAACCCAACTCCACCCACGACTGACTTTGTGCTGATGAAACCTTCAGCTTGTTTTATATTCCTCTTTGGCTCCTTCTCTCCAGGGTCTAATCTCAGAAATGTTGTTTGACTTTGGATGCCAAAACCTACATATTGAGGATTAAATGAATGCCACAGAGATCCTGAAATTGTATCTGATACTCACCTTGTTCTTGCTCAGCCCAAAGCTGTAAAGCTACTTGCTTATACTACTGATGATTTAAAAATGAAGAAGAAAAAGTACAAACACTGTAACTCCCAGCCAGGCAACAAAGGAAATGTATTAGAAGTAGATGTTATACTTCTGTGTGTTTATTCTTGAAATTATATCTCGGGATTCAGCACTGATACAAGTCAGTGATCCAAGTGTTGGGTATCTTTGGTTCCCATCAGGCTGTACGGTACTGGAAGAAGACGTGTGTTGCTGTGAAGACTGATCAGTAAGGATCAGTTAAGGATAAGTTGCACTGAGGAAGACTGGAAAGATTTTATTCTGCATGACTGGATTTAGATGACCTGCCACTTGGGTGCTCTCCAGAACATCATCAAAACTGATTATTCACAGTTTTCCTTGAGCTTAAGGTGGTTAGATATCTTCTCAGTTTTGGCTGAGAAACAGGAGCGCTATTTGACTTTGATGTAGCAACTCTACTGCTGAACAAAACCATGATGAGAATAAAGAAGAAAAACCTGGGGGCATTACTTGAGGGGAAAAAATAAAAAGTAGGGCAAAGAATAATACCTTTGGGCAACTGGTGCAGTAATACTTCATTTGGATTTTCTTGAGAGGAAGTGACTATAGCTAGAAAATGGTGAGGGCCTTTTTTGTTTGGCTTTTTTTTCATTTTTTGTTTGTTTGTTTTAAGATTACCAGATCTAAGCTCTAATTTGCCTGTGGACAAACAAACAGATTATTTTTCCCTGAATATTTTCATAGTTCTGAAAATTGCCCAGTCTTCGGAAGTGCAGAATTTTGTAGCCAGACTTTTGCACCAGTCCTACAAAGGTGCTCAAAGTGAACAGAACAATCATTTGGATTCTAGCTGCAACATTTTAATGATTTAATCCCAGACCAATAATTCCTCCTTTTGATTTCATTCCACAAGTTTGCTGCCTGAAATGTCTCCAAATGTTGCCCAATACTGAAAAATGGGGTGAACTTAAGCTTCTTGTGTGGTATTTTCATACGACTAAGAAAATGCTGTAATAAATGTGTGGTCTTATTCTCTAGGATACGGAGCAGTCCTTCTATCAGTCTCTTCCATCTCAATCTTGTTCTTCAGATTTTGAGATTTTTTTTTGCTGTGATGCAGAATATATGATCATATCAAGATAAGGGGGTTTCCCATCAAACAGATGCTATATATAGTGGTAACATATACAAAATTTCACCTGGTGAAGCACTGATGCCTTCAAAATCCTCAGTGGAGCTCAGCATTCCTTATGACAGAAGACACTGGAAGGTTCCAGCTTGTGCAGGAACTGGTACTGTCGTGCTGCCTCCCTCTGCCCCATGATGCTGTGAGGGTGCTGCTGGCTCTGCCTGTCTCTGGCTTCTCTGTGCTGAGCAGGATCATGTCGTGCAGATGTGACCCATGCCTTTTGGGACACCTCTGTGTGCTGGTGTGCCTCCTGTTGTGTTGGGTGACTGTGGCAAGGTGTTGGCGGGGGGTGGGGTGGGGTGCAGGAGTGGCCTCTGTGAGAAGAGGCCAGGGTCTGCCCCATGCTGGACACGACTGGCTCCAGTGGACCCACTGCAGGACACAGCTGAGCCTATCAGCCAAACTGGTGGTGCCTCTGGGAAAATGTATTCAAGAAAGGGCAGAAAACACTGGACGGGCAGAGGAGGAGGGAAGAAAAGGACAGAAACAACAAGGTTCAACAACAAGGTTGGAGGAGGAGGAGGAGGAGGTGCTCCAGGTGCCAGAGCAGGTACCACAGCCTGTGGAGAGCCCATGCCAGAGCAGACTTTCCTGACAAGAACTGTAGCCCATGGAAAGCCCATGCCAGAGCAGAGGAAAGATGTCAGGAGGAAGGAGTGGCAGAGAGCAACTGCTGACCATAATCCCCCATTCCCATCGACCCCCATACCTCTTGGCGTAGGTAGAGGATGCAGGAGGGAAGGAAGGAGATCGGGTGTGGGAAGGTGGGGAGGAAAGGTGTTGTTTCAATATGTGTCTTTTTGTTTCCTACTACCCAAATCAGTAATTAAATATCTCTTTTATTTGTCAATAAATTAATTTTCCCCAAGTTGAGTCTGTAATCGTAAACGATCTCCTTGTTTTCATCTCAACCCACAAGCTTTCTCATTTCTGTTCTTCCTATTTACTTCTCTGTAAATAGGTCCTGCTGTGGGGGCAGGGAGTCAATGAGCAGCTGGGTGGGCGTTTGGCTGTTAGTCAAGGCTAACCCACCACACCTGTTCATGAAGACTGATCTCCTCTTCAGTTCTGGAAAGCCTGGAGTTTAAATGCCGCTCATGGTCCAACCCAAAGGATGTTACTTAGAGAGACGCCTAAGCCTACACCTTGTCTACTCTGTGATAAGATCACCGCTGGTTTCAGCGTAAGTTCCTGCTGTAGTGAAGCAAAGACTGATTTTGCATTTATATTTCTTTAATGTATTAGGACCCACAGATATCTTAATAGCAATGAAAATGCTGATTTATGGGGTGCAGTGCCATAATGGAGATGTATTTATGAAGACTTGGGCTGGGCCTATGTCCTGAAGTTGTGGTCCAGCTTTTGCCAAGACGATGAAATCAGAATGTTGCCCCAGATGATGAGGTGCTTGCAATCAGGTAACAAAACAGTTGGGTTTGATTGGTTCAATTTGGGAGGGGTGGGGAGTATATGAGGAGTCTTCAAGTAGACTTTCAGTGTAGACCCAATTGATTCTCCTCAAAGATGTAAGATTTCTTAATTTATTGCTGTTTTCACAATCCATATACGTGTATATGCACACACACTATTTATGCACATGGGGTACATATTTAACAGAAAGGGCTAAAAGCTGTTGTGTCACACAAGGGCATAATGATATGATATAAAAACTGTAAATCAAGACAGCCCTCTGAAAGTGAGGAAGTGTCTGAACAGGAATTTATGGGCTTTGATGCAGAAATTGTTTTGTCTGTCATCGGTGCTTCATAGCAGCCCAGACTATATAGTCATAATCTTCCTGTCTGGAAATAAAAATCTATGGGCGCCTTTGGTAAATGTTACAATTGCTTCTACAGCAGCATCTTTGTATTATCGTCCTCAAAAATAAATCATGCTACCTTTATTAGCACGATGTTTCTTTATGACCATTGCTAAGAAAAAGAAAGGACATTTTATGGAGTCAAGATTAAATTTATACTGTTCATTATTAGTGACAAACTTAGGATTTGGGGAGATTGTATTCTGCTTGCAATTAGGTGAATTTCAAATCTGGAGTTCATAAATTGCAAAAATATGCCATTATTTAACATCCAGTACTCTAGATACCTCTTTTTGGTAGGTTTACTTGTTTCAGTTGGCAAATTTAAAGAGTGACATACAGAAATGCTCATTTGTCCAAAGGCATGACAAATCTTGTTCAATTGTTCAAACTTTTGGCCCACAAATGACACTAATAGTCTTGTCTGTTATCTTTCCTCATGATTTATCAATGCAGAATGCCAAAGAAAGTGGTTAATAAACTATCAGGTATTATATAATTCATATTCTCCTATATTACTGTTGCTTGTTTAATAATATTCTGTTCTCATTCTTGTCTTTTCTAATTCCTGTCTCCCTACCTGCAGTCATATCCCAGAGAACTACAAAAAGGCTTAGTCATTTAAGATTTAGTAAAATTAGGTGCCTAAGTCCTAAAAGATAATTTTCAGTTGTTTCCAAACCTCCTTTGGGACCTAAATGACGAGTGTGCTTGTGGGGTGTAGAATTTCCATCATATCTGTCAGTCCCTGTGTCTGCAGGACAGCAGCTGGTACATAAAAGATCTGCTGACAATAGTGGTCATAGACACTCTTGCCCAAAAAGATGGGTAAAAGAGGGGTAGTGCTATCCTGTCCCCAAGTATGTGGAGTTGCTTGGTGGTTATGACATTTATCTATGGGAAATGAGAGACCTGGCATGAACCAGCCATGCATTTCCTTCTCAGCACCTTGCTCTAATGATGCTGAAGTGGAAATGGCTCTTCCCAGCTATGCAAAAACATAGCTGGTTTCTTTCACCCATGAGAACAAGCACAACTCTGGTCCACCAGTCTGGGTTCTGGCAGGCTAAAAATCTTTCTCCTCCTGAATAGCTGCAAAACTCCAGTAGTTTTAGGAACAAAGGTGTTTGGATTTGAATCCTCTCTGACTGCCGGGTGCGTGGAATTCTTGTCTGCAGTGCAGTTGGGATGCTCGAACAGTGATGTTACTGTGCAAAGATTAGGGGCTGTTGCTGCTTGCAGGCAAGGTCTGAAATGGCTCCTACTCTGCTTTGGAAATAATCTGGTGTGATCTAGAAAACTTGTGAATCCCAAACTGATACAGCTATTTAAGCCCTGGGAAAGACTGGGGCTGAAGACAGAATTTCCTTGCTGTGTACCTTAGATGAGTCCCTCAAATGTTCTGACTGCTGTTCGGAAGTTAATTCTGTACTGGGAGTGTTTCGCTATGATTCAGAAGTACAGATCCCTCTCCAGGTGCCTGAGAGGAGGTTGCACATCACAGAATCACAGAGTGGTGGAGGTTGGAAGCGACCTCTGGAGGTCACCTGGTCCTGCTCAGGCAGAGCCACCTGCAGCCAGTTGCCCAGGACCATGTCCAGATGGGTTTTGAATATCTCCAAGGAGGGAGACTCGCACAACCTCCCTCACTTGTAGCGCTTCTGAAAAGAGCCCTTTCTTTCCATGAACAGTGGTAGAATAGACTAATGCAAAAATGGTAATATCTGCAAAGAGCTGATCATCTCAGAGAAAGAACATGTTTCCTACCAAGGCTGAGTTTGGGCAAAGCATCCGCAGAGTAAATTGCACGAAAGGAGAAATGGGAGAGAGAGAAGTACTTCTTGTCTGACTGCAGTTGGGCTCCCAATCCTGAAAGGTGCTGAACACAGCTGATTCCCATCAACATGCATCTTGCATGAAGATGAAGGTGCATATTCACCTTTGAGAACTGAGTCCCACATCAATTGCATACTTGTCAAATTGTATGTTCTGGTAAAATCCGGTGAAAATGGCCCCAGTGTAGTCTGTGTATCAGGATCAAAAGGGGTACTTTTTCACTTTTCCTACTTAAGTGTAATAGTGACTAACAGAGTGTTAGCTACAGACTGTTTTATTCCTTTTATGAGATGCTTCTGCTCTCTTTGCCTTGGTTGACTCTGAAGGACCTACTTTCATTTAAAGCTGTGAAAGGCCAGAGAGCAGATGCTGTCAGTTGTGAGGGCAATTGTTTATTGCATGTGAATGTATTTTGAAAAACTGTGGTCACTATTAGCCTTGAGTTGTTGGGGTTTGGTTGTTTTATATCCCCCCCCCGCCCCTTGTCTATAATTCTATTTATAGATTTTTTTCTTGTATTTTAGGCTTGCATGGCAGCTGGTTTGATGTATATTTAATAGGTTCTCTCCCTCTCAGCAAAGGCCTAGTGATAGCTTCTGTCTAGGATTTAGTTGTTTGGAAATGCTTTTACTGTATAGGATATTGACAGCTATCAGAAATCTCCTGTAGAGCTAAATCTGTATAGATGCTACTGGTCCACTATGTACCACTATGGATGGCATAGACAAACAGGTATAGATTACAAGCTGTGGTAATAAATGGCTATAAATCATATCATCAAGGAAATGGATGCCTTCAGATTCAGACCCTGATATTCAGATGTGTTGATGACTTACTGCTTTCCTGGAAGCCATGAGAATGAGGTACTCAAAAAGGATCTCGGCTTACTGATTTTTTTTACCACAAGCAGCCATGTTGCACGATATCTTAAAAAAATTGCCCTTTTCCATTGTTAGAACAAGTTAGATTTCTTGTTTACTTTAGCAAAAATGAACCAAGTTTTTTGGTTTACGTGACAGTGGCTCTTCCTTAATGCTTTTCAGCAAATGAGAATAAATCTAATGCTGATAGCTGACTTCTTGATGACTCAAGAAAAATTTTGTTTATCAGAGCATAATGCATAACTTTGAAGAAACAGAAAATGTAGAGTTGTGGCTTATGTTAACCCACTCTCAGTGATTCATCAGGAGAGTTGGGATTTAGTGACTTTCATGCCAGTAATCAAATAAGAGGCAAAACCTCCCTTGCTGGCTGGCTGGCAAATTCATGCCTTTTTTTTTTTTTTTTTTTAAAACTGTTTTAAATTCAGGTTTACCTCCTCTGAGGCATGTTATAGCCTGAATCATTCATTTTTACAACTCACTCATCAACTCTTGCTTTGTTCTATTTTCAAAGCGAAAGAAGAGCTCAAACTTTGATAATTGTTCTCTGATTATTTTTATTTTCAGAAATTGGAAAGTATAATATTTCTCTGGCTTTTTGTTTGAATTGTCTGTTATGCATATCCTGTGGACCTCATTATGTGGAGATTTTACAGCCCTGAAGTGTGATGTAAATTAAGATTATATTTTTATCTTCTCTATCTATTGCATTCACGTAAGGACCAACACAATGCTTATTCTCATCACGCCTCCAAAATGATGCTTACATGGGACTTAAATGGCTTGCAAAGTGCTTATATTCCTACAGTGTCTAGTTCTTGGACCTTCCCTTCCTTGGAGTGAACTTCATCCCATGTAACTCGCTTCCAGGGTTGTTCCCTGAGCATTGAGAAAGACCTCTGAAGGAAACAGTTTTGTAGATAATCTGGTTTCGATGTCCCACAGTGACCATCCCTCACTTTGTGTATGTTGTAATTGTATCTCTGGTGTGAGATTCTGTGGGATTTTGCTGTGGTCAACCTGCTATGTACTGTGATGAAGCCAGGTGGTTGAAGTGTCTGTGATTCAAACTACAGTTTTCTTCCAACTTCTGCTATTTGTCTTCTGTCTGTACCTTTAAGTTTTAAAAAAGTTGTCTGCTAACCAGAAGGGACTCCTGGTCTTCAGGCAGAACCTCAAGAGATTTTGGGGTGGAAGACAGTAATCATTAGTCCATGAGTTGACGACAAACCAATAGTCTTTTGATAATAAACGCAACTCAGATATTAATTTTTCACATTTCATTTATCATCTCCTGACTTGAATCTTACATACTTTGTGTATGTATTTGTGTAACATGGTGAATGTCCCAGTTAGATCAAACCAGGTAAACCAGAGAGGGTAGACTGTGAAAGAGCAAGGAAAACTTCGATTCATTCCGCTGAATGCAGTTCTAAGAGAAATGTCCTCAAGAGAAGCTGCACCAAAAGAAAAGGAGGATTTGTGCTTTTGTGTAGTCTGAGAAGTTTTACAACAGTGATTTATTTCAAGTGCTAATCTGTAGGGATCCAGGTAATTTTAAGTATCATCGCAATGTATGGATGGGGCATAGAGCAGAGGAGGTTGAATAAGACTTCTCGAGGTGATAGTCAGGTGGAAGATGGAGCTCTGTCCCCCACTTCCCTGGGTAGGTGCCCCTGGCTATTCCAAAACCACGTGTTTTGATGCAAAACACATCAGAAACCCCCATGCCTGGGAGACAGGGCCTCACGAGTGATGTGGGGATTGATTTCAGGGTGTAGTTTGGTGACAGGTTAAGTTCATCTAAGTCTGTGCCACCTCTGAAATGACTAGTGCTGCCCTTCGCCTGCCTGCATGTTTCTCCTGCTTCTTTCCCTGTGCCAGCACTGCATTATGGGCAACTGTGCAGGGCATTGAATCTGTTTTCAGTTAGCCAGCAACCTTATTTTTTCAGGGTTAATTTTCAACTGCATGTCAGCTCGTGGATCTGGCTGGCCAGATGGTTTGTGTGAGTACGACCACCGGCACAGGGCAGGAGAGTGTGGCTGGGGGCAGCTCTACCCCTTCTGGTGACAACGTGGGTTTAGATCACCTTCATCTAACTGTGAACGTGCACCAGGAGGGGACAGACTGATCTGCTGGACCGAGGGGCTTGTCAGGTAACGAGCAACAAGTTTGTTTGGATCTGCCTTGTTAACTTTGGCAGCGCCGCTCATCGTGAGAACAATTGCTTTGTGTGGAAGGAAGAGAGGGAACAGATAGTGCCACTCAAAATAGCCCCTTACATATTAAGACTGTAAACAGTAATTTTCCCTCTCTGAACACCACTCCTATACCATTGGAAAGCTCTTTTTCTTTCAATTAGCTTTGCTATGGAGTGCTTTTTACCTGTTTCTGCTGGTACTGTCGTCAGGGGGGAAATCCCAGACCTGGGCTACTCTCGTAACAAGCTTTACAGTTTTAATGATTATGAGTGAATTTAACCAAGTCATGATTAAGCTCTGATTAGTCTCATTATGTGATATTTTTAATAATGTTTTGCACTTTGTGTTTAACTTTCTTCTTAACTTGCTAATTCAAAGGGAGAAAGTTGCATCTGTAAATATTGGAATGTCTCCAGTGTTTTTTGCCATGCTTCTCTACCAAAGCTTACTGGAGTTAACGCTGCTAAGGTTGGCGCTTTTTTTGCTTCTCTGTTTTGAAGTCCAAATGCTATTTGCTGGGAAATGTCCCATCATCAGACCCTTGAATTAGGAGCATCTTCTTAACATCTTTTTTCTGTCTCTCCATGTGTGCTTGCATGACCAAACAGTGTAGTTTGCGTGGTTCCGCTTACTTCACTAAAAAGTGAACAAGTGATGATGTCTTTGAAGCATATTGTAGAGTGTATATTCACAAACGGGCTACGTGCATTATTAACCTTGCTTTAGTGACAGTTGCTTGGAGCTAGAAGCAACCATATAGACAACCGTGTTAGAGAGTAAGGATGTTTGACTCTGGTGCTCTGAGACGTGTATGCTGAGTAACCTGGGAAGTGGAGTAAGGGAAGAATGACACTGGCTCTGCTCTGCCTTCACTGGGACTTTACCCTAGGGTAAAGAGCAAACCCCAAGTGTAGACGAGTAAATCTGCATGCAAAGCTTGCTCTGTGTCTTGTGTTTGTGTCATTGTGGCTTATTTCATCTGCACTTGGGATCTGCTGTAGTGCTGGGTTCACATAAGGTTTCTCACTGTAACTGCTGGAATCAACAAGGAAGTATAACTGTACTTTGACAGATATTTTTGGACACTTAATTGGAATCTCCAGGTTTTGGACAAGGACAGTGATAGCAAAGGCAGTCTGCTGGAGTGTTTAGTCTTGAGTGAAGAAGGCTGAGGTGCCATGCATTGAATACTCAGGTGTTTTTCAGTTAATTAAATCTAACCAATGCCTTCCTGTTTTCACTTCAGGCAAAGAACAACAGATGATAAAGGAAAATCCTTAGACTGTAGCCTTTCAGGTATTTAAGGCTGTTGGCTTGATCTGTTTGCATCTCCTTACTTCAGTCTTCATCCCTGCATAGTCTGGAGCCTTTTGAGTGCACATACTGCAACTTTTTCTGGGTTTTATGTAATATGCTAGTGCCCTAAACAAACTTGTTAGGTTTCTTAAGTGTCTAAAACGCATCTCTGATTACTTTTCCACATTTAAATGTGACTCTTGCATATGTCCTTATGTTCCCTCCGTTTCAACGCATGTGGCTGTGTCTGGAGCAGGCCCAATACTGCAGTTCGAGGTTCTGCAGAGATGATGTGTAGAAAAGCTGATGGGCCACATCAACATCTGCCTTGTTTAACAGGGAATGGCCAGTAAGCTTTCTCATGGTGGTCTTTGCACCTGAGCAGATCTATATGAAACAAGTTGGTCAGGCACCAGTGCTAAAATACTTATATTTAGATCCTTCTTGAATGCCTGACTTCTAGGCATGAATCTAGATGTTTCTTTCCTTAAAAAGGTTTTTAAAGAAAAGACAATTTTTTTCCAGTAAGTGTTATAAATATCTTCATCTCCTTCCTCCTATCTATTGCCTCCCCCTTCCCCCCCAAAAGAAAAGAAAATGAAAGATTTGATTAAAATTATACGATTCATGAATTTGATAAAGTTGGAAACTGACTGCACATCTTGGTTTGCCATTTTAATGAAAATTTAGGACCCTTCAACTCAGCTTAGTAGTATGAATTTGAAGATTAATTGAAAAGAAAAAAATGCTCAGGTTCTGAAATGATGCATATCCCATGATTTAAACAATGCAGTGATATAGTGACAAAGCAATGCTTGTCATTACAACTTCTTATAATACAAGAATGAGCAGTCTTGAACTGGTCCATGAAGGTTGCAGATGAACCAAAAGAGGTCCTTCCTTGCACAGCATCTGGCCAACAGTGAAAAATCACTGTTATAGAAGGCTTTATTCCCAAAGGTTTATCTGTGCCCAAAACCATGGCAAAAGTAAAAGAAGAAAAATCCTTTGCCTGCTAAGCAGTAGATCATATGTTTGTTTGAGGATGTGCCCAAACTTCAGGCTGTTTGAAACAGGGAAGTTGCACTGGGGGAGGTATTATGCCATATTTGCCCAGTTCTTGTCCTGTATCAGAGGCATCTGCTGCTCATCTCTGTGGGAGCCTGGATGTGGGGTAGACAGCTCCTCTGTCAGATCCAGAGCGGCTGTTCTTATTAAATATAGCTGTTCCAACAAGATGTTACAAACCTAGATCACATTGCTTATACGCTGCAGACTTTAAGAAGTGACAACTCCCCAAATGTGTCAACTCCCAAAATGTGTCATCCCCCAAAAGCTGTTTAATAGAAGAAGCAAGCAATTTTATTGCGGGCATTTCTAATGCTGCTGTGACTGGTAGAATTTGTTACTGGCTTGTCCTTGTCCTGCAAAATTTTTCACAGTTGAAGTTTTGTCAGAAAAATTTCTGATCAGCTGTAGACCAGACAGTTTATAGGATGCAGTGTTACTCTCCTGCAGTATTTCTAGCTTTAGTTTCCCTTATTAAGGTTAAGGGAGAAACACAAATGTGGTAGGGTTTAGTAGAGATGCTCTGGTTTGTGGGGTGGGAGGTAAAGCATTGAAAAAACAAGTTGAAGAAAGTCTTCGCGCTGGGGAGACAAGATTGTAATCAGGACAGGATGGGGCTGAGAGCTGCTGGCTTTTTAGATCAACAGGAGAGTTGGTCTCAGAACAAAGACTAACAAAAAGAAAACTGTCAAATTTGAAGCTGTGTTTGCTTTATGAAGTGGCAGAAAACAGCTGAGAGGCAAGAGAACTGTATTCATAGAGGCAGGCTCATTATGGAAGGGAAACAAAAGATTAAGCAAGCCACTGCTGATTCTCATTGCTTTGGGTGACTCAAAATCCAAGATCTCCGCAGTTTGTATGCTGTAATCTTGCCCTCCCCTTTCCTTCTTGCCTCCTGAGACCATTATTGAACATGCTAGGCAAAGATTTTAGAGTCCTCCTGAGATTGAAATGTGTTGACAAGCTGAATGTGTCAAGGATGCTTACATATGCTATTGCCTAATAATAACAACAGCTCAGAAGCACTATGAGGCTTTTTTGTGAGGCTTGCAGCTCACACAGAAGACTTGAACGACATTGCTCACTGCAAAATCATTGGCATCTCTCCTCAAGAGTGACTGGCTTCCTGTGCTATAGCCAAACTTGAACCACATCACGTATTTTCAAAACAATTTACAGAACTAGGATTTGGGTATTTGTTCTTGTATATAAAAGATTGAGCATTTTTTCCCCTTTTTTTTTTTTGCATGTTTGCTTTTCTCTTTTTTTTTTTTTTTTTAAACATAGGATGGTATCTTCATAAAAGAAAAGTTTGCTTTGCAAAGTTTTCTGTCTTTACTTTTTTTGCAATATAGAACTACTGTGCAGCAAGAGACCAGAAATCCAGCTAGAATCATTGTCATCAAAGCAGCCTGGAATTGAGGAAGAATATAGACTCGAACAGATAAACCCACTGCTTCTACTATTTCAGTCTGCACGCTGTCTTGTGCATGCCAATTATGTGAGTGGAATTCAGGGAAAGTAACTATCCCTTGGCTTTTTGGAAGTCAAGACTGACTGGTGCAATTAGCAATTAAATGCATTATCCCTTAATTGCAAACAGCACCGAAAAAGCTTGAATTTATGGGGAAAGGGATTCTTTAAATGTTTTTTTACCTCAATCCTTTAAGTTGTGCTACGGACACAGAGGACCTCCACTGTGCAAAGCTTTGTGGGGCTGGGGCCTTCCTTTGCACTCCCCGTAGCGTTTTTTCTCTTTGGTTCAGTGAGATACCCAAAGCCTCACCTCATGGCCAAGGAGAACCAGGATTTTTGTTCCTCCCCACCCCTGGTGATGGCTCTCGGAATCAGTGGCGGACGGTCCCCACTTCAGGACGCTTGCGGCACGGGTGGTGCTGGCAGCCCAGCAGCCCCATGGCCTTTCCAGGGTGTTGGGCCAGGTGCCGGTTCTGGGGGCTGCCAAGAGCAAGCGGTCTTGAAGCAGTTGCCTCTTTCTGCGTGGGACCAGCAGCAGTTAGTAAGGCTGTCCAGGAAACCAGGTGAGAAGGCTGTAGGCAGGACGGGAGCCGCAGACGTCTGCCTTTGACCTCCCAGCCCTTCAGCAGCCCCAAGCCCGCAGCACCCACGCCTCCTCCAAAGGCACCCCCCGCAGATGGGGACGGGCTGGCGCGGGCTGCCGGGCCACCCGCGGAACCCTTGGGGCACCGCTGACCGGGCAGTGTCACACGGGTGGGCAAACCGACTGTGTGTGCCCCATGCGTTCTACTTGGAAACAGAAAAGGGCGATTGCGCAAGACCCTTTCTTTTCTTTACTACACTAGTTTTCCATAGCGGAAAATACAGGCAAGTGAAGATTTTCACACCTACTTCAAGAATTCAGTCCTATGTTTCCTCTGGATCATTTACTGACAGATTTAGGATGCATCAATAAAACCATGTGGACATATTTCATTGTGATAAATTTAATGGGATGAAGTGCTTCAAACGACCCCTCAGTACTCTTGCTTTTGTGATTTTTTTTTTTTTTTTAATGTTTTATTTTTTTATTATTCTTTTCCTTTGCTTAGACTTAGTGGGGAAAACTAAAAGGCTAATGTTTCAGATGAAGCTACTCTGAGATGCACTGTCACCTGTGTATTGGGTCCTTGACTCCATGTGCTCTGGCTTAGAAAAATCCTAGAAAAAATCTTCTCTGGCTAGAAAAACTTTTTTCTAATATGGCTGTGGCTAGAGATTAAGAAGGACCTGCTGCACATGTCTCACCGTCAAAGTGAGGAAAACTAATCTTTAAATGAGCAAATAATCATTTTTGTATCAAATTATTAATCAATTTATAGCAGCATTATGTTATATCAAGCTATATATTTGGCCTTGAGGAGAACAAGCATTAAATGATGGCTGACAGCAGCAGTGTCTCAAGGGACCTTTTTCACTTTCTCCACTTTGTTGTTCAATAATTGGAAAAACAAAACCAGAAAGACTTCATCTGAATAAATGCACTCAGCATGGGACATTGGCCCTGTTTGCTCTTCAGGCGTCTTGGCATCACTGGCAAATTGAGCTTTATAGTGGCAGTAAAGGGATTTTGGAGTAGAGAGGAGAGAAAGGAGGAAGGGCTCAGCCTCGCTGCCTGCTTCACCCACTCCAGTAGCGACGCTGAAACTCACCTGTGGGCAGAGATGAATTGCCCCAGCTCCTCCCAGGCTCCAGGGGAACTTTGCCCTCTCTTGCGTGCTACCGAGTTTGACTTTGTCTTTTTAACATCATCATCAGTAAGAATGTGGCTATGAAAATTTCAGGCAAGTTTAAAATCCTGATGATGTGCAAGGGATAAAACATAGGAAAAGTCACCACAAAAAAAATCTTTTCCAGATACATATTTTGACATCAGGATCCTGTCTGTTTTATCTGACAGATATTAACCGTTATTATTCCAAAATAGCTTTTGCCACAGGGGAAGCAAGCCATGTGGTTTTGGCTAGTGCTAGTTTGTGTTGAGAGGATGATTCACTAGAATAATCTAGCTGTTCTACCACTGATTACATACCTAGTGGATTTTATATTTCTAGGCACAGTTTTCGTCAGGATTAAATCTTTTAAAACCTGTTTGGTACCCAGTTGCCTAGTTGCATGATGCTAAATTTCATTTTGTTGGCATCTTATTATCAGTAAGCCAGAGGAAGGAACTGGCATATCAGCTGTGCTGTATCATTTCTTTAACTTTTTGGACTTGAAAAAGAAATAATCAGTTAAATTACTTCCCTAGAAATATTAAATATAGCTCTGCAAATTGCATCCCTTATATCTTAAATTGTGTTCAAAGCTTGGCATTACAAAATAGGGGTGAAAAAAAGAGTTATTTAATGAATGTAACATTAACAAAAAGGATGGGAAGCATATCGGGCAGACGCCAAGAGTAAAAGTCAGGTGGTTCTGTGCAATGAAGAGTAGATATCGTACTTCCTTTCCTTTAAAGGAAAGGAAGCTATTTCTCTGTATTTCTTTTATCATAGTAATCAGCCTTTATACTTGTTAGTGAACTGTAACGAGTTTGAGATGTCAGTAGGAGTTTATTACATTTATAGCAGTCAATGCCTTTTTTTTCCATTTGCTTGTTTGAAAATGGCATCTTTGTAGAACATATCACCTGTCTGAATTTCTTTAAATAAACATAATATAGGCAGTTCAAGACATAGCTGATGATGGATGTTAGATAATATCTTGGATAGTGCAGCATAAATTGTAAGATGACTATATTCTGTCATGATGAATATTAGATAATGATACCTTATCCCTATAAGAATAACTTATTTTATTATTCAGAATGATCTTATGAGCTCTTTGGATTCATGGGAAATAACTTAGTAGAAACCATAAACTATTCAAATTTTGCTGAATATTCTAATCACACTTGTATAATTCTTAATTATGAATTTGGGGGACTGCCAAAAAAGAGACAGAGGCAGCATATAAAAGCTTTCCATTAACTCTGTAGTGTTGAAGGGCTGGCACTGTGAGTGCCCTTGTGGTGTAGGCTGGCTTGGACGTTTCCTGTTCCCAGTGTTCACCCTGGCACAGCTTTTCCAGATGTTCCACATTGGGTTCTGCCCAGCTGCAGGCTCTAGATTTATCGCTCAAGAAGGTTTTTCTCGTATATTTGCTGCTTAGGGTGAGTCAACAAAGTTGCTTGCCTCAGTGACACAGCAGGGCTCAGATCTCCCCATAGGATGGGTTAAAAATGCTCTGTCAAAACCAGCGTTGGCTGAAAGCTATGATATTTCCAGTTGGTTATAGCACTCTGGGGTCTCCTCTGGAGGTGGAAGTAACCAACAGGACTTTATCTCCCATGGAGCACCTTGGCCATGGGGGTCTCATGGGAGGTTCATGTGTGTCTGGAGTGTTAAATTTGACCAGAGGATGCTGTTGGTAAAGGAGAGTAGGAGCATTGGGCACCCAAACTGAAGTTCTTGAGAAGTGTTTACAGAAGCCCTTTAGATCTGAAATGTTCTAACTCTTGACTGGAAGGCTAACATTTTTCATAGGAGAAAAGGAGCCCTACCATTTAAGGACTACCAGTTTTGACCCAGGTTACAGGCTGATTGCACAGATAAACCCCAACACTACTGATTATTTTTGCAAGGCTCTCTGAAGAAACATATTCCTTAGAGGTGCTGTTTTTCTAAGGAGGAGTAATGTATCATCTAGGGAGGCAGTGAAGCACAAAAGGCTTTCCACCCTATGTTTTCTCCTTGATAGCTAGAAGGGTTGGCACAGAACATGGCATGCTGGGAAGGCCAAGTGAATGTGTGCAAGAGAAGAGAGAGCAATATGGGTCTGCAGTCTTACAGATTAGAGATTTTCACAGGTTTGTATTTCATCATGGGATGCGTTCAGAGATAATGTAATGTACATTAATGAGGGGGCAGATTTTTACCTTGGACAAAACCAAGAGACTCCCAGCAGTGTTAATACAGGTTGCGTAGTCACATTGTGAAATCTCCTAAGCTTCAAAAGAGTGGTTTTTAGAACATTAGCCACAAAACAATCAGGAGGGCTTTAGTTGTTTTTGCAGCAAAGCAGTGTAAGAGGTTTACTGAATAGTAAACAAATATATTACAAAAGACAGTAACTGATGCAGAATGCTCATGTAAATGATGAGAGACTTTTGTCTGAAGAAAGCTGGTTAGGTACAGGCATAGATTTTAGGGCTCTGGCTGTAGACAACCGACTCGATACAAACCACAAGCAATGGCCACAAATTCCATTCTGAATATACCTTTCACATACTCATGGATATGGGAAGATATTTGTATAGATATGTATCTATATGTATCCCAAAGGAGTCCCACAGTACTCCTATCACTGTGGATGAAAATTCTTGCTATTGTCTCTCATCCTTTTTGCTGAAATTTCAGGGATCCAGTCTTGGAAGTTTACATCAACTCCAGAGAACTTCTGTTCTTAGAGTCCATATGGAGAGAGAAAAGCTCTCCAAAATATTTTACAGCCAGGGCTTAAACCTATTCCAGCTGTGCAGACCTGTCAGATTTTGCTCCTGGGGTAGTTTTTGCTTAAAAGGCTACATGGTCTGTGTTGTCTTAGGTAAACTTGCTGGGTACATGTGGAATTTGGAATATACAATAATGTGTTCAATGCCAGATTTTACGACATAGAATTTTTTAAAGGTGGGAGAAGCACAATAAAATTTCACCTTCCCAGTGAAGCCTGAGCTCATGTTGGTTCCCTTTGGCAGACTAAGCGACACTGTCTTGAGGTAAAACGTCAAAACCAGTATTTTAAACTTGGGCAAAAAAATTAAAGTAAGACTAAATGTTATGGAGTACAAGAGTAAATGTTGTATTTTTTTATGAGCTCACAAAACCATGAAATTCCCCATATGAAGATAATTATTTTTCATGATAGCTCTAGGGGGAAATTTCTTGTTGGTTTCCTTAGCAGATTTTCAAATCAGTCCATGCAATTTTGTTTTGCTGAAGAGACCGTGAAAAAAATATCTTCATCAATGGAAGTTTCTTAATTGGAGAAGAGAAGGAGAAAGTGGAAGAAGTCTTGGCGATATTCCCTTCATGTTTGGATCATTTAGAATTACATTCCATAAGGCACTCTCAGAAAAACCATGCAGACAAGAATGTAATTTTAAATACTAAAGTTCTTAGTGCTTGCTATATAGTTATGTATATGTAGCACTGTAGTTATACAGTGATGGCTGTGTGCATGTATGTATGTGCATGTATGTCTGTGAGGGTGCAGGTGTATCTCTGGTTTTGAAATGTCTGCCTGTAAAGAAGCTGAACTTGTATTCCTAGAGCCTCTTTGTGAAAATCCTTGATTAAACAGGGCAGGTATTTGGTGGAATCTGAAGGGCAAGATGAGGTAGTATGAGATTAATGAAAGTCTGCTGTGCTCTAGAAAATATTGAATACTTTAAAAAAAACAAAGGCGAAGAGATATATATATATTTAAACCGCATACAAGACATATGAAAACATTTTGGAAATAAATTGCTGCTGCAGTATCAGAGTAATATTGTTTACATTCTCCCATCTAATTCAGCTCTAGCTTTCCAGTGGCTCAGAGTCAGTGAAAAGATAAAAGTGGGTACACAGTCTGGATCCTTAGAGCTGGCTGAGGAACCTCCCACATCGTGACGGGGACAGGCCATATCAGACAGATTTTTGCTAAGTTGTGCTCCCTGTAATTCCCGTTCAGCTGTGGATATTGAGTGATTTCCATGGTGAACCAGAGCATCCCAAAACCTGTGGTGGTCTCCCCCAACTACCAGAAGCTCCAGTAAAGAGGTGGTTGTTATCTGCAGATTGATGAGAATGGACAGTTAGTTCCGTGGTGCTAGTGGTCATCAAGCATACAGCTACAATAACTTTGAAACACCTCATAAGGTATTTTTATAAGAACAGCTGAGTATAGTCAGTCAGGATTACCAGATCATGGGCAAAGTTGAGAAAAGCTGGCTGACTGATGAAGATCCAGGTCACTAAATGCCAAGTAATATGCGCAAGGAAAAAAAAATCCACACTGTACGTAGACAATTATGGGCTCTAATTACTAGCAATTATACTAAACGGCTCTCTTAAAACACCAACTCAGTGCTTTCCAGTGGTCAGAAAGGCAAATATGCTGTTAGAAATTAAGAATGAAGGTGAGAACTGAAAAGGAAACATCTTTTTGCTACTGTATAAGCACATGCTGCCCTCATATCTTGAATATTGCTTTATCTAAAAAGAGAGTTAGCTGAGTTAGGGGAAGATGCAGAAAAGGGAAAAAGGAATGACCTAGGGCATGTAATAGCTTCTTCTTGAGAGAAGACTAACTGGATTAGGACTTCAGCTTGTAAAGAGACTAAGGAAGAAATGAAAAAAATCTATGGAATAATAAAGGGGTAGGGAAGGCAAGTGATTATTCGTTGCTTCTCAAGAACATGCTTATACAAAGGTCCTGAGGTACTGACTGCTGGAAGTAGGAAGAATACCTTCAGGAAGAACCAGGATACGTACGTACAGTATATTCTCACGTTCTTTCAGTATCTGCTGCTGACTGCCAAAGAGAAGATACAGGGCTAAATAGGCTTCTTTTCTGACGTGGTGTAGCTGTCTTTATACCAAATCTAGCCGTCAGTCCAGCTAGTGCTGTGCCCAATGTGAAAATTAACAGTTCAGGTGCAGGGATGCCTCAAACAATACAGAAATTATTGTTTCTGTGGCGGTAATGGATAGCCTCACATCATACATGATTCATTTTAGGTTATCTAGGCTTTGAACATACTCTGTTGTGTGAATTTCATGATAGTTTCACATCAGCTTTACTGTCAGTTTTCTTAGAATAGCTCAGGACACCTGAGGGTTAATGACTTTGTTCTAGCGGTGTGCTGACAGCCCCAGAGGGTTGGACTTTGCGTTTGATACCTCTTCCTAAGACAGCATTTATAGCAGGCCAGTCTTTGCTGCCACTATGTTAGGTGATTTGGTCAGAGAAGTAGGTATCTCTGGAGTAGCACTGGCATTAATAACCCATGGGATACAGTCTGGGAGAGCTGGTTGATTTTTCAAGGATCACCTCCAAGCTTAAGAGTGGTCCAAGCTGACAAGCAGGAAATCAAGCAAAGGTGTCAGGAGACCTGCACAAATGAACACGCAGCTTGTAGAAAAGATCCTGTGGGTCCTGCAAAGGGCCACAAAAATTATGAGAGGATCGGAGCATTTGGCATGAGGAGAGGCTGAGATTGCTGGGACTGTGCAGCCTGGAGAAGAGAAGGCTCAGAGAGGATCTCGTCAATGTGTATAAGTACTGGAAGGGAGGGTGAAAAGAAGATGAAACCAGGCTCTCCTCATTCTTGTCTTGTGACAGGACAAGAAACAATAGGAACAAATTGAAATACAGGAAATTCACTGAGTTTCCACTAAAATGTAAGGAAAACATTTTTTACTGTAAGTGTGGTCAATGCTGGAACAGGTCTCCCAGGGAGGCTGAGGAGATCCTTGGAGATACTCAAAACCTGACTGGACACAGTCCTGAGTATCCTACTGTAGCTGATGCTGCTTTGAGCAGGAGGTTGGTCTAGATGATCAAGAAGTACCTTCCTGCCTTAGAGACTCTGACTAAACCATCAGTGTTGGAGTGACGGCATCTGTGTGAGCAGCTGGCTGCAGTGCAGTCACCTTGCAGCTCTCTGGCAGCAAATCTAATGGAAAGCTTTAGGGGAAAGATTTTGTTAAAGTGTGTTATATGCAGATGTGTCCATACATGCAAATATGTAGCAGGTGGGTATTCCATGTATAATTTGGCTAAGTTGCTGGAGTTCTACATTTTTAGCTGGAGTAATTTATCTATGCAATACTGATGTGCCGGCACAGCTGTGCTGTCACACACTTTCATATATCTTGGTGTGTTGTACTGGAAGGTGTTGATGAAGGTGCCTAACATCCCTCTCCTACTATTCCCTGGAAGCCTATGCTTAATCATAACTTTGAACATCTAGTCTTAATAAAATACAGCATTTTCAGCTGTATTTTAATGTATTGTCATGTAAAACTTTTGTTAAAGAGGAGGTGCAAAAACAGTTTTACAGAAAATGGCTTCATTCAGCCTCCTGAAAAAGTCTTGATTAAAACTGAATAATGACAGTTACATAAAACTTTTACTTTTGTGTGATAAATATATGTGTATTGAATCAATGTGGATTCTGCACAGGCATTTTTTCCAGAGATATTTTAAATCACTTTTCAATGATAATGACAAACAGTCTCCGAGGAATGCTGCAACTGGTGGGTAGAAAATGAAGAATGCTCTAAATACCAGGTCAACAGTTTTCTTTGTGTGTGGTAGCAGCAGAAGAAGAAAGACTGTTGCTCAGACCACTAGTTCATCTTGACATAAGATAAATGCTCCACAATCTGGTTAATTCATATTTCCGTGGTTTAGTGATAAGAAAATTAATTTTTGAGAGTTCAGTGATAGAATCAAGATCAAATTTACCATAGCCTATGAACTGTAGTTCAATTTGGCCTTGTCAAAATATTTCATCAGTATACAGTTAAGGAAGTGGAAAACTCAAAGTTTTCGGACGTTTACAATCAAACAAGGACAAAAGTTTGACTCTGCCTCACCTGGTGCTTTCCTCTGAAAAACAAACAAAAGCTGCTGTGATGTGGGGCTGGAAGTAGCGGGGGACGTATCTGAGCCTGGGAGGAGGAATATGTACGGTACGAATGCTATGAAATGTAGCAGCTGAGAAAGGCAGTGGTAGTTAAGTGTTTTATGGGCACTGACATACTTGTCATTGATAGGCTAGTGGTTTGCTCTGTTTTTCTTTTAATCCATTATCCAGGGAAAAGTCGCTGAAATCAAGCTGTGTGTCAGAGACATGATACCCTCTGCTCTAAAGAGCATCAGATTCATAGCCTTGAGTCTTACCTCCCTGAAGGGTTGCTATCTTTTACAGTAATGCATGCAAACAGGGAGCACTCTTGAGACAGTAACTGCATCCATCCTTACTCCACCAGAGGAAATGTTTCTCCTTGAGAAACTCCAGGAAAAAAAGGTGTAGAAGACAAAGAGAACAGAAAAAACTTAGTTTCCCCCTAAGGCATTAGAAGTGTGCAATGGGTTGAATACATATTATGTGTTTAAAAAAAAAAAAACCCAAATAAAAAATCCCAAACCCTAAACTTTCCTTTTGATTGCTTATGTATCTTGGCGGTAAAGATGCTTTAGCACAACTGGGACAAAACACTGCTGGCAGAGTCTGCAGAATTTTTCTTGAATGGCCAGATTTGTCATATGTACATTCAAAAACGTAAATCATACCTGGTTCCTTCTGAAACTAGATCTGGATTATGCTCTTTGGGGAGAGCGATGACCTATGTCATGGGACTCCTTAGACTGCACTGAAGCTTTACTGTGATCTTTATTGTACACCTAAATGATGTGGCCAAAAGAATACGGGACATTAATCTGAAAAATGTCCACATGCTGATGTGGAATCAAATTATACACACTGAACCTGAAGAACAAATCTGTTTGATAAAATGTGCTGATTTGCATGAAACATTGTCATTTCTAAGAAAATTCACAGAGCAATCTCTTTTTATTCTGTGCTGTATAATAGCTTCTCATTTTTATTCAGGTCTTGAAAATTTGGAAGAAAAGGAATGTGCTGAAAAATAGTATGACAAGGCAAGCTCCCTTGACAGTGAACGTAGGAATTGACTTGGTACACCGGGGCCAAGCCTTTTTTTTAATGTTTTTTTTTTTTGAGGGGAAGAAGATAAAGAACCCTATTTAAATATTTGTATAGAACAGTGTGGTGGGTTGACCCTGGCTGGGCGCCAGGTGCCCACCAAAGCCGCTCTATCACTCCCCCTTCTTAGCTGGACAGGGGGGAGAAAATATAACAAAAGGCTC
>JANHGO010000353.1:0-41743 GCA_024606505.1 Aquila spilogaster
AGCTCTTCTAGGCTGACTGAAAGGGAAGGGAGCTGAGGAGGTGAGAAGCGACTGTCGTCATCTGAGCTGGGAAGTCCAGCTTTGAAGCGAGCCCTTCTGCAAGGCGGGTGTGCGACTGCTGTGGTGCCCTTGTGCCTGATGTCCTTCTGTGGCTCCAGGAAGGTGAGAGGGGTTGGCCAAGGTGCTCCTGTTTATGAAAGGAAACAGGGTGAGACTCTACCATGTTGATCAAAAAGGCTTTATTAAACCCATTACAGCCAATTTTTGTTTCTTTCAGAACAAATATTAGCATAGAGTTTGTTGTTGATCTGACTTAGGTATAGTAGGTGGGAATTATTTTTACAGAGCTGTATGGGGATCCCAGGACTGAAATAGCAGAGGATGCTGCAAGGCAGGAACAAAGAGCCTTAGCAGAGTTGTGTGTATGGAGGTAGTAGCTTAGAAGTCTGCAGAGGTTCTTCTTGTACCATTTCAGAACTGAGAGTCTTTAGCAGTGGAATAGAATCACAGAGTCATTTGAGTTGGAACGGACCTATAAAAGTCATCTAGTCTAACTCCCCTGCAATTAACAGGGACGTATACTGATAGATCAGGTTGCTCAGAGCCCCGTCCAACCTGACCTTGAATGTCTCCAGGGATGGGGCATCCATCCACCACCTCTCTGGGCAACCGGTTCCAGTGCTTCACTACCCTTGTTGCAAAAAACTTTTTCCTTATGTCCAGTCCAAATCTCCCCTTTTTTTAGTCTGAAGCCCCAGCTCTCTCAGTGTGTCCTTATAGAAGAGGTGTTCCATCCCTTGGATCATTTTTGTGGCCCTCCTCTGGACATACTCCAACAGGTCCATGTCTGTCCTGTACTGTGGACTCTACGTCTGGATGCGACACTTCAGGTGAGGTCTAACCAGTGTAGTATAGAGGGGCAGGATCACCTCCCTTGACCTACTGACCATGTTTTTTTTTGATGCAGACCGTGATACGGTTGGCTTTTTGGGCTGTGAGGGCACATTACTGGCTCATGTCCAGCCTGCCATCCATCAGTACCCCCAGAATCTTTTTCAACAGATCTGTGCTCTACGCTTTCATCCTCCACCTTGTATTGATAGTGAGAGTTACTGTGACCCAAGTGGAAGTCCTACTTTTAGTTCTGCTACTTCTTGGAAATTAGTGCATTGGTTATTGTCACTAATAAAATCCTGTTCTGGTTTTCAGTCTATTCCATAGCCTCTGCTTCCCGTTATTGCCTTTTCATAAAACTAAAGTTTCAGCAAATATGCATTTAAATGTACATATTATGTACTTACTGTTCTCTTTGCTCTCCCAACCTGCAGAATTGTTCTTCTTTTCAGAAACACAGTATTCTGCTCTCTGACAGTGATATTTGTGCTTTATAATTACATGCATAGGCTTTGTTTTGGAGACTATAGTGCAAGTATTTTTTTCTCAATGTCCAAAATTCACTTGAACATTCAAGCAATAGTTACAATGGCCCTGAAGTTTTTAGATATTCTTTGAAAGGTAGCATCAACTCTAAATCATTCTTCTGGATTTTTAAAGTTCCTCTGCACATTCCTGGGATATTTAGAGAATTGATAACATCACTAAGTGTTTGATAGGGCCTGTGATTTTGGCATCCACTGCATTTTGTCATTAGAACTGTACAAGGATTGAATGGTAAGGAGCAAATGATTTGTGAATTGCTTCAGTCAGCCCAAAACATAAAGGTGAATTTATGGCAAAAGAACAGGGGCAGGACTAACCTCACTGACCTCATGCAAAATCTGCCAAGTTTCTATGTTATTGGTATGTAATTTACTCTTTACTGAATGATTCAGGAGTCGAAACAGTGGCACACAAAAGAGAAACACTATAGCATGCAGCAAGGCTCCATGGCATCTTTTTGCATAAAAGATCTACTGTTAGATTTCTCTGGATATGACTGGTTTCTGAAAATGACAAATTTTTCAGATTTAGCTCTTAGTTTTTAGGTATTACAGAACAGAGCCTTCAATTTTCTAAAACAAATAATGAAAATGTTACATATACAGCCTTGGACATGCATTTTGTTAGTCCCAGATACACTCCAACTAAATGAATGGAAGTGATAAATAAAGCACGTGCATGTATAATATTAACATCTATTAGTGCTACTACTAAAGTTCAATTAATAGTGAAAATAATATTAATTTTAAATATGTTTGTCATCTAACTATTCCAGTATTTGAGTATGTTGAGGCTAACTCCTAAGTGTTTCCTCCCATATGAATTTAGTTTTTGGATGCACAACATAGCTCTCTCATTAGGAAAAAAAAGTGGGATGGAAGTACTATACTTTGTGTATATCAAGCCTACATACAAGTTACATGATATAAGTGGACTACTAAAAATATATTGTGAATTGTCAGAGAATTGATGAGAATAGAAATTCTTGGAGCTTGTAATGAGAGCATAACTTCATAATTACATAAAGATGTAGTTCCTACGTACAATAGGGAATACAGACACTTGTTTCAAAGCAAGAGTGTCTACCACTTTCAGATACTGATCTCTTAACAGTAGTAAGAGTCATGCATCTAACAGCTGGGGGATAGCAATTCATGGTCATGATGCATGATCACATAACATTTCCCTGATTGAATTACAAAGTGGTTTAGTCTTGTAATGCATTAGAAACCTAGGCTTTTTATCCAGCCACATCACAGAATCACAGAATCACAGAACTGTAGGGGTGGGAAGGGACCTCCAGAGATCATCTAGCTACCATGCCCTTTTTTGCTATTTATTCAGGAACTTTGCAGGTAAAGTAAACTGGCAGGGAATAACAGCTTTCCCATAGACAAGAAATGGTCTGAAAAGAAGCTGAAAACAGCAGAAGGCAAGGAAATCACTGACAAGTGCTTGTGTCTTGTGTTTCCCAAGAGTTAAAAGATTTTATTTTTCCTTTTGTCTCTCTCACAGGAGGTCTGAGGAGGGAGTGTGTTGTGTCAGTGATGTTATAGACTCTCCCATCCAAGGCATTCCATCTGCTCTTGCTTCTGCTGCTCCCAACAAGGTAAAGGCAGTTTACATTCCTTTGACTCAGGGTTGGAATGTGCATTGAACTGCTGAGCAGAAGTGACAGAAGGCAAGCTTGTGTGCATGCTTGTATTACAGCTATAATTGTCCACTTCTGTATGAGAATCCTAAACTTGTTTGTTTAATCATTTCTTATTGTATACTGTATCAGGCCTGTAGTTTAACCCATTCACAGATATGAATTCCTGACACCTGTCCTATCAGGTTGCGGGTCAAGCGACACCTGTCCTATCAGGTTGCAGGTCAAGCTTTTTCAGTGTAAGCTGAAAACTATTTAGAGTTGTGTTGTCCTTCCTATCAGTGAAAGAAGAAAGATTCCTTCTTGTCTTCAGCAAGAAAATAAATAGTTTTTGTACATAAACATGGAAAGAGGTGCTGGTTTAGTATCTGTTTTATCACAGAAGATAACTTTAACTTCTGCAAGTGTTAAATTCTTTTCCCTGTTGTCTTTATTTTTTCTTTCACAGACTGTGGACTTGTTTGAGATGATTGAAAAAATGCAGGTAATAAGAAATTATTCTGTCAGACTTTGAACACTTTCTTTTTAAGCCAAACAAATCATCTGCTGTTCCTTGTCCTGTCACTTCAATCCCAACACCCTTCAATTCAGACTTGAAGAATATCTGGTTTTCTGGGTCCAAGCTTCTGTATGAAGTCTCAAAACTGTTTTCCTGTGTTCATTTCTAGAACTTGCATGATGGAAGAGCTATTCACAAATTGTTCCATTCTTTTCAGAATTGTGATTTTGAGAGAAAATCAAAGTTGCATAAAGGTATTTCTGGCATCGTCTTCAAAATCTTCAAGAAACTATTTCTGCTGGGTAGCAGGTGCTAATGATAGATGATTAATAGGATGTTCACATGTGTTAACATAACTGCATTTAGCAAGGTCAGCTAGTTTAAGAAATAACCACTGTAGGCCTGTTCTTTAACTTGCACAAGCAAGGAAGACTGACTTAATTCTTTCATTAAAAAACATGCATTCAGCTGTATATATTACAGTGTAAAATGAAAGAATAAAAGGGAAAAAAATGTATTTCCCCTGCCAAATGAAGAGATAGTAATATAATAATAATAGTTTATATATCTAGCAACTAAATTTCTAAAGCTATTTTTTTTTCAGATTATATGTTCTCAGAACATCCTTACAGACTGCCAATATTTTATCTGATTATTAACATTTCTTCAGAATATTATGGTTAACTTTGATCTAACGTAACATATAGGATGATACATAATTTCTATCTTCTATTATGTATTAACATAAGGTTTTGGGCTACACAACCTGAGCTATGTTGGATCTTTGCTTTGCTCTAGAGGAGTGATTGTTACATTTAGACTTATATATTCTTTCCAGGGTAAGATGAGCTCCTTTAACTACAGGCAATCTAGCATGGAATGTGCTGGCATGTTCTTTCTTCACTCTCTGCAGAAGCTCTAATACACTGACTTACAGCAGCTCAAGATGTTTTCCCTCAGGCTGAGATACTATACTGGTCATCCACTAGGACATCCTTTGAAACTGGTAACTTTTTGCAGTTATCAGATCTGTCAAAAATGCCAAGGAAGAGATGAGAGACCTTGCAACATTGCAGTTTCCCAGCCTCCATTTCCACATGCAAAAATCCCCAGTGCATAGAGAGCTTGTCCCCATACTTTCCACAGTTCCAGAAAACTGGGGCTGCTTTGTACTTCCGTGTCTCTTCTATCTCCACCTTATTTTGACAGAACATAGTTTTTTCTTGCCCCAAAATTCTGTTCCTGAGACACCTGCTTCAAAATCTAGCCTTCCTCATGCGTCTCAGCATAGTAGGCTGACATGTGAAACTCCAGATCACATTAACAGAACACCCTTTTGCACTTCATGTACTTCATGTACGCTTTCACGACCTGCCCAAATACAAAATGGCTATCCATAAAAGGTAAAGTTTACATGTCAGCCTCTGTTCCATTGTGATTTCACAACTCACCAGGTCATTTTTCCTTTATTTAAAAAAAATTTTTTTTTAGTTGTATAATGGATATCTTTTTCTTTTAGAAGCAGCAAAGGAAAAGAAAAAGAAGCATTCTGCTCATTATTAATACTCAGTGTTAGTGTTGCTATTGCTCAATGTTAACATTGTCACTCTACTGGCAGGTTTTTTCATCTTATAGGATTGGAACACTAGCAGCAAACTTTTGCCCTTAAGTATCTTACATTTTCACTGCATGTAAAGTAGAAAAGTTATTTCAGATTTATACATTTCCATCAGATACTTTTACAAGATTGTTTCACTGTAAAATTCTTACACAGACATAGAATCATAGAATCACAGCATCACTAAGGTTGGAAAAGACCTCCAAGATCATCCAGTGCAACCATCCACCTACCACCAGTAGTTCTCACTAAACCATATCCCTCAGCACAATGTCCAAACGTTCCTTGAACACTAAACCATGTCCCTCAGCACAATGTCCAAACATTCCTTGAACACCTCCAGGGTCAGTGACTCCATCACATCCCTGGGCAGCCCATTCCAGCGCCTGACCACTCTCTTGGAGAAGTAGTATTTCCTAACGTCCAGCCTGAATCTCCCCTGGCACAACTTGAGGCCATTCCCTGTAGTCCTATCACCAGTTACACAAGAGAAGAGGCCGACCCCCAGTTCACTACAACCTCCCTTCAGATAGTTATAGAGAGCTTCTGCTCCAGAAGCTGTCATAAATGAGATCCTTCTTATTGTCAGAATGAAGTCAGGAGCTGCTTATCCTGTCTGGAATCCCCAATTAACCATTACATTAAGCCATCACTGAAGGTATATAAAGTATCAGCATCATGTTCCTATATGAGAGTTACAGGATACAGGTGTCAGTAATTAAATTCTTACATACATTGTATTAGGGAAAGCTACAGTCCTGGTCTTCGGCTTCCTATTTGTCAGTGCAAATTATGCCTCTTGTCTCTCTGTACTTAAGCCCACTTGAACTATTATCAGCATTTTATGGGAACCTATTGGTTCCTATATCTTTTTGACTTCTTTTGTTCTCGACCTCTGCTTAGTAGTTGGTGCTGGGGGTTCTCATGACTCTGATGTTTCTGTTACTGTGTGCTTCTGCTGCAGAAGTGTGTTGGAAGTGACCAAACTTTTGCCGTAGTGAGAAGGCTGAGAATGAAATGGCCTTTGATAAGAAAACCTAGCCCAGGTGCCATCTACCGACAGAGGAAGAAACGAGGCATCCAGTTGCATGTGCCCAGTTAATGTTGATCAATAAAGGAGATAAGCAGGACTGTGCCATAAAGCTCTTTGCTCTAATCAGATGTAAGCATGGACAGTGACTCTTATTTTCTCTTTTGCCTCCAGGAGACAGATTTATTCCATTATGTGAACAGAAGAAAGGCATACAAGCTTTCCAAAGTCTTGCCTAATCCTCAAAAATTTGTTACTTCTCTTAAACTTTCTCTGAACTTATTAGCTCTGCCTAATGGTACGGTATCTTCAAGAGAGAGGGAGGATTAAAACTGTGAGAAAAAGTCTGAAACACTATTTTTTCATTTTCTATCAATAAATCTTCATTTATTTATTATTTGAATAAGAAGTAGAGTAGCTCAGAGAGACTAGAAAATTACATAACAGAATCTCTTTGGGATAACTATTTTGATTTCTGCCAGCTTTCTGCTTTTGAAGTAGTGTAAGGCTTTTCAGTTTTAATGCCAAATTAGGAATAGCCTGACCAAGTTCCATCTTCACTCCTCCTGCTTATTCCAAACTTTCAAATTTGCATAAAACAGGAGATTATAGAGAATAAAAATACACAAATTGAGGATATGGAGAAGAATGCAGAGGGTAAATCAAACAGACGTGCTAAAACACAGGATTCACCATCTATGACTTTCTGTTTCCAGGGGAGTCGTCTGGATGAACAAAGATGTTCCCTTCCAACTCCTCTCAAGGTCAGGCTAGATCATTGTTGTCTCCTAAGTTATTGATAATGGCAGATGATTACTGACCTGGCTCGTACTGCGTTTTCATTGTGGAGTGAACAGGGAGCTTAAAAACACTTATTTTTCCTAGCTGTGAGAAGTGTTACTGTGTAGCTGAAAGAGAGTATTTTCCTTTTTCTGATTAAACTTATTCCTGTAAGTGTTCAAAATCATTAAAAATCCTAGTTTTGACAAAATAATTCATTAAATTTTATTCAATTTAAGAGCTGTAATATTATTTACGAAAACACATTGCATTTATTTCAATTGTCAGCTTGAAGACTGATGCTACAAGAAAGCTGATGTGTTTCCCCCAATTTTAGGCCAGTAAAAACAGATTCTTATCCTGAAATTCTGAACTTTTCCTCTCAATTTTTATTCTGTTCTAGCTCAAGCATGGCAACTTTAAAATTGGCCTTTAGAGATTTTTGTTCTCAAAGTTCTATATTACAGTGCTGAGACTTGAGAAAGAGAGCCCAACATAAAATTCTAAAATAAAACTCTAAAGGTGGAGTAGGGCAGAGCAGAAGCCAAAGACACAGCTTGTGCTGTCATGAGAGGAAAGAATTTAAAAGATCTCTCACATTTTTGCTAATTTTTGCTAACAGTCTCTTCCGATTTCAGACAGAAGAAGAGTATATTCCTTACCCCAGCATCCATGAGGTGAGTTTATCGTACTCTCCTCTGATTTTCCCTTGAACTTTCAGCCTATTCGCCTTTCAGCTATTGACCTTTCAGCTTTCGTGTTCTCTGTCCTTCCAAATAGGTATTACAGAAAGGGTGGCCATATCCTCTCATTATCTTACCCCAGTTTGGGGGCTACTGGATTGAAGGGACAAGCCACAACCTCTCCAGCCCAACTCTGTCTGATGTACCCTTTCCCTGGAGTGTCAAAATGAAACTGGAGAGTGACCCCACAGCGAAGCTATACCGCAAGCATTTCCTAGGGAAGGTAAGGGCCCTCTTTGACCTGCCAGACTTAAGACTGAACAGTATCTCAGGCTTTTCCTGGTGGACTTAGAAATAACTGCACAGACACTCAATATCCCTTGAACTAAGTAAATAAAGTTCATACAACTGCATGGCCAGCAGTGTGTTAAGTTGATCCTGCCCCTTGTGACCTGTGCATCTTCCTTTGTGTTAACAGAAGAGAAAGATCTGTACCAAAAAATACTTATATTTGGTTAAGAAGCTCCTCTGAGGCTCATGGAAAGATGAGATGATGAGAGAAAAAACATGAAATAGTATTGGAAATGAATGTGGTATGAGTTTTAGAGGTGACTTCTGCACTAAGAGCTCAAGTCCATTGACAATGAGCAAAGTGGTCCATTTTCCTCAGAACAGATAAGTAAATGAGTATGATGACCAGACATTTCTGGTTGGCACTGACAGTTTTAGAGACCTAATTGACTCCCAGAGTGGATTTCAGGATGACATTAACCATCAAGACCACATGAGAACAAAACCATGATCTTTTCTGAGAGACAGTTTATAAGGCGATAAGAAAGCCAGCCCTGTACACTCACGCTGTATCTCATTCAGTGATCTGTCTTTGTGATTGCTTAGTAAGTTTAAAACAAAGAAGAGGAGCTTTGGACAGTGCCAGGGACTTGTTCTGCAGTAGTCTGACTTGCCTGAATGATCTTGTGTAGTATGCAACTAGAAGCTGATGTTAGTATCATTTATCATTTATTATTAGTAAAGCACCCTTTCTGAAGGCTTTCTCTCCAGACTGACAGATCTGCTGTGCAACATAATGGACATAAATCCCATGACATTCTGGAATCCTTCAGTTTGACAACTGTAATTATTTTTCTGTCATGATAAATTTAAGGTTCTCCTTGAAGGTTTCTAATTTCAGCTGTAATGAAAGGTAAAGTGGTTTTCAGTCCAATTGTAGAATTCACTGCTGACTTGATATCACAGAATCACAGAAAGCTGAGGTTGGAAGGGACCTCTGGAGGTCGTCTTGTCCATCCCTCTGCTCAAGCAGTGCTGTATCATCATTGTTTCTTCTAAGTAGGAGTGGGGCAGAGTGTACCCTCAGCAAGTATGCAGATGACACAAAATGGGGAAGTGGTGAATTCACCAGTGGGCTATGCTGCCATCCAGAGTGACCTCAACAGGCTGGAGAGGTGAGCTGACGTGAATCTCATGAAGGTCAACAAGGAGATATGCAGAGTCCTGCACCTGGAAAGGAACAATGCCTGGCACCATGAATAGAGGCATACTGGAGGTTACCCAGCCAGAAAGTAGCTCTGCAGGAAAGGACCAGTGGGTCCTAGTGGCCATCAAGTGTAAATGCTTGCTGTTAAGAAGGTTAATGATGTCTGGGGTTGCATTTAACAACGTATTGCCAGCAGGTCAAGAGAGGTGCTTCTTCCCCTCCAGGAAGGTGCTCCTTCCCCTCTGATGAGGCCACGTATGGAGTACTGTTTCTAGTGCTGGGTCTCCCAGTATAAGAGAGGAATGGACATACTGGAAGGGGTCCAACGTATGGCCACAAAAATGGTTAAGGAACTGGAGCCTCTCTCCTGTGAGGAAAATCTCAGAAAGCTAAGACTATTCAGCCTGGAGAAGGCTTGGGGTGGTCTTAACAGTCAATCTTATCTTCACAGCAAGGAGGTCAGAGCCTGTTTTTTTTTCAGTGGTGCCCAGTGTCAGGACAAGAGGGAGTGGACTCTAATTGCAACACAAGAAATTCTGTCCAAACGTCAGGAAGCACTTCTTTTCTATGTGGGTGACAGAGCACTGACACAAGTTGTCCAGAGAAGTTGCAGAATCTCCTCCTAGGAGAAATTCAGAAACCACTTGGACATGGTCCTAAGGAACCTGCTCTGGGTGAATCTGCTTGAGTAGGAGTTGGACCAGGTAGACTCAGAAGTCCTTGCCAACCTCGGCTATACTGTGAAGTGAATACGAAGGAGTTCCCTTTCCATCAAACTGTATGTTTGCAAAGTGCCCAACCATCAGTGGTTAAGTACTAAATAAAGACTCCACTCTCCATTCTTCTTTTTCTCAAGTGCCCAGCATTTTGCTCTTTGTCCCAACTGACATGAATACGTGTCTATATCCCATTAAGCTTGTAAGCTGGCGAGCAAGCAGGTATCAGAGAAGAAGGTGAAAAAGATTCTTGTCACAGAATACTCTATCCATGGGTAGAAAACTTCACCCATATCATAGGTGTGCTGGGTTGCAAACACTCCTTAGAAATGACTTAAACTGTGAAAGCTCTTTTTATTTAAGTCATGCATAAAAACATCCATGACAGTTCCCATGATCTAAAAGGCTTTGCTAAGGAGAAACTGAAAGTTTTTCCACAAGGAAGGTATTTTGTCAGTTCAAAGTTACTTGCTTTTCTTGCTGATGGCATGGGAATGTTATTTCTGAAAGGTAAAGAAAGGTCTCTTGCATGCTTGAATAACCTTTAGCAATTCTTAGCCCAAGAAAGGAGTTTATAAGCATGATGGGAAAGGCAAAGACAGCGGTTTAGAGAACGTATAGGCAACACTGGAGATTGGAGTATATGCAGTAGAATTATAGAATGGCTTGGGAAGGAACCGTAAAGATCATCTAACTCTAACTCCCCTGTTATGGGCAGGATTGCCGCCCACCACATCAGGTTGCTCAGGGCCCCATCCAACCTGGTCTTGAACACCTCCAGAGGTGGGGAGTCCACAAGTTCTCTGAGCAACCTGCTCCAGCATCACACCACCCTTTGAGTAAAAAATTTCCTCTGAATCTTTAATTTAAATCTCCCCTCTTTTAGTTTAAAGCCATTCCCCCTTGTACTGTCACTGTCAGACCATGTAAAAAGTCAGTCTCCTGCCTGTGTACAAGCTCCTATCAGGTACTGGAACGCTGCAATGAGATCTCCCTGGGGCCTTCTCCTCCTCAGGGTGAACAAGCACAGCTTCCTCAGTCTTTCTTCATAGCAGAGGTGCTGCAGTCCTCGGATCATCTTTGTGGCCTTCCTCTGTACCTACTCCAACAACTCTACATCTTCTGTTGGGGGTCCTACTCCTGAATGCAGTAGGACAGAGCAGAGGGGGATAATCACCTCCTCACCCTGCTGGCCACCTCTCTTTTGATGCAGGTCAGGATTCAGTTGGCCTTCTGGGTGCTGAGTGCACACTGCTGGCTCATGTACAACTTTTTGTCCACAAGGACACCCAAGTACTTCTCCACAGCGCTGCTCCCAGTGACTTCTTCTCCCAATCTGTACGCATATCTGAGATTGCTCTGACCCAAGTCGACCCCAACACCTTATACTTGGCCTTGTTCAATCTCATTAGGTTCTCATGGGTTCACTTTCCAAGCCTTTCCAGGTCCCTCTGGATGGCATCACTTCCTTCTATTATATCCACTGCACCACTCAGCTTGGTGTCATCAGCAAACTTGCTGAGGGTATACTCAATATCACTATCCAGGTCATTGATAAAGAAGTTGAAGAGCACCTGTCTCTAGATGGACCTCTGAGGAACATAACTTGTCACTGATTTCCACTCGGATATAGGTCTAATGACCACAACCTTCTGGCTGTGACCTTCCAATAAATTATTTATCTATCAAATAGTTCACCCTTCAAATTAATCTCTCTTCAATTTATAGATAAGGATGTGGTGTGGGACCATATCAAAGGCAGAAGTCCATGTAGATTACATCAGCTGCCCTTCCTTTGTCCACCAATACCATCACTCCATCATAGAAGGCCACCAGCCTGATCATGATAATATGTCCTTAGAGAAGCCATGGTAGCTGTCTTAGATCATCTCCTTGTCTTGCATGTGCCTTAACGTAGCTTCCAGGAGGATCTATTCCATGATCTTCACAGGTATAGGTGTGAGATTGACAGGCCTGTAGTTCCCCAGGTCTTCCTTTCTCCCTTTCTTTAAAATGGGAGTGGTATTTCTCGTTCTCCTGTCACTAGGAACTTCACCCAACAGTCATGACTTTTCAAGTGTGATGGAGAGTGGCTTGGCAACTACATCAGTCAGTTTCTTCACAACCCTGGGATGCATGTTGTCAGGTCTCATAGACTTGTATAAAGTCAGTCAGTCTCACAGCGGTCTTGAACTTGCTCTATGCTTGCAGTGGTAGGGATTTTGCTCCTGCAACTTCTGCCTGAAGACTGAGTGATGCAAGAGACCTGGGAAGTCAAACTACCAGTGAAGACTGAAGCAAATAACTTGTTAAGTACTTCAGCCTTCTCCATGTCTGCTGAAGGCAGTTCTACCTTCTCATTTATTAGAGGGAGTTTGCCTTTGTCTTTGACCAATATACCTGTATAATCTCCTGTTATTTTTCACATCTCTCAATAAGTTCAGTTGTTCTGCACCTTGGCTTTCCTGATTCCATCTCTGCATGTCTGGACAGCGTTCCTATATTCTTCCCAGGCCACTCATCCCCATTTCCACTGCATGTACATTTCCTTCTTTTCCCTCAATTTGACCAGCATGTCCTTACTCAGCCATGCCAGTTTCCATTCTCTTCTGCTTGATTTCTTATACTGGGAGATGGAGAGCTCTTGTTCTTGGTGTTCTTGGTGCTCTTCAACCTGTTCTTAAAGAGGTACCGCCTTTGTTCTGTTCTTGTGTCCGTAAGGACAATTTTCCAGAGGATGTCATCCAATAATTCCTTAAACAGCTGGAATTTTTGTCTTCTGAAACTCAAGACTCTGACCCTGCTCTTTACCAGGCCCATATTCCTTGAGGTCACTAACTCAACCACAGCCTGGTTGCTACAGTCCAGACTGCCTCCTATCTTATCCTCTTTAATGATCTCCTGTATTGATGAGAACCAGGTCCAATAATGCTTCATCTCTTGATGGTCTGTCCAGGTATTGGACAGACCATGAAGTTATCCTCAACAGACTCCAGGAGTCTCCTGGATTGTTTGCAGCCTGCCATGTTGCTTTCCCAGCAGACACCTGGGTGGTTGAAATCCCCCAACAGGCTGAGAGGCTGTGAGCATGACATCTCTTGTAACTGGTGCAAGAAAACCTTGTCAGAGGGCTCCCCTTGATCAGGCAGCCTGTAGTAGACCCTGACCACCAGATGTCCTTTATTGATCTGGTCCCTAATTTTAATCCACATGCTCTCAACCTGAATGTGGCTGTTTCTCAGAGGCAGCTTTTCACAATCTATCCCCTTCTTAACATAGAGGGCAACTCCCTTGCCCCTCCTGCCCTTTCTAACTCTTCTAAGAAGCTTATAGGCCTCAATCATAGTATTCCAGTTGTGTGATTCACCCCATCTTGTTTCTGTGATAGCAATCAGGTCACAGTTTTCTAATTCCATCAGAGTGGTATTCTGGCTTTATCAGAACTGATAGCCTTTTATTGATGTCCCACATTTGGGCCCCCAGTAGACAGCAGAGCTCTCTCAAGAGATTATCTGGACAACAATTGGGTTCCTCAGTGCATCTCAGTAAGAAGTGCCTATGACAAACTTAAAACAACAGTCTGTATGCATGTTTGTGCATGTTCAGTGACTTATGCTAAGTCACTGAAACTGACAAGTTTTTTTACATTTCTAATGGAAAAAAACCATACTGCCGATGCTGTGAAACAGCTACACAAAAAAGTGGTGAGACATACAAGCCATTACTGAACTCCAATTCTGTGCTTCTTGGTCTGTGCCTTATATGATGAGAGGTTTGGTAAGGTTCATTTTGCGTACAGGAAAAAGGCTATAAAACCTTGTGTGCAGTACAGTGGGAAGTATTAAATGCCTACCTTGTTTTCAAAGACTATAATGAAGAGAAGTATCTGGAAGCCAGGAAGGATTTAATAAAGGCATATGCTGGAAACACCAATCAGAATCTTACAGTGCAGTTTCACAAGCACTTCAAGCTGGCAGTACTGGTGAAAAAACATTCTTGCCTTGTGTTCGTATCATCTGGTCAGGTATTTCTCCATTATACTGTACTTTTTTTATACTGATTTAAAGTATTGTTACTGCAGAACTATGAACTATGTTGAGGAACTTACTCAAAATTAGCTTCCTGACTAGTGGAAATAAGTTATTAGTATGAAATTTTAGCTTAACAGAGAGGTAAGAGGTGGAAACTATTTGATACTCTGAAGCAGTCAAAGGACATTTTTGTAACTAGGTGTAACTGTTGTTATTTTAAGGCTTCTGTAATTTTGTTTCATTACTGTAAGTCTATCTTTTTAGTAAACGTGTTCTCTGCCTTCCTGAGGCTGCAAGCCTTCTCCTGTTCAGGACCGTTTCCTTCTGGCATGCAAATGCACGTATTTAGCAGCCTATTACTGTTTTCTCCTCATGAAAAGATGACATCAGCCCAAGATATACATATATATTTCTTTCCAGTTTTCTCCAAGTAGAAGTGGTGGGATGGCCTAAACAGAGACAACCTGATCAGGTATTATTTTTGTACCTGTCCAGCCTTAGTGGTTCTATGTTCTGCAGTTGCCAACAACAGCAGTATCTTCTAGGTTCTTGCTGTCATTTGACTGGCAAACCACAAACACCTTGTACTCTTCCAGCAAGAGAGCTCGCAGGGATAATGATCTTGTTTACCCTGCGATGTAAGTTTATTAGCTATCTTTTGTAGTTGACATGTTTGGAGGATCAGGTATCTTTGTCTTTCTGTCACGTTATATAATCATTGTGCCACCAAAGTTGCTTTTCCTCCTTCTTCAGGGATTAAATCATGGCAGTATTTTACCAGATGATCAGAAGTTGCAAAGTTTTTTGAAGTAAACTTTTTAAATTTTTCATTTCTCTTGTAGAAAAATTAATGGGCCCATTTTGAGTCCTGCAAAGGTTTTTTTTATTGTTCTCTGGATTCATATATTTCTACTGCTAAAAGAACTGATGAAACAGACCAGGTCCTGGGGAAGAATTCTTTTCTTTTCCTCTTGTTTGTCCACCTGTGGTGCAATTCTTTTACAGAGTAGACAAAATAATTCTATTTCATCAAAAAGAACCCCAAATGGCTAAGAACATGACTGATATCTTAATAACTCCATAACTTCTCAGGCAAACTGCCAACATTCCTTGTGTCTTCTATTTTCTCTTGGCCTTATGGAAGATATTTAATTGCATTTGCAGAGTCCAGACTTCTTTTCAGACCGCCTTAAATGTTACAGAAACTGCTTCCGTGACTGATTAGATTTGTACCTACCTATACATATATACGTAGGTCATCTCAGCTTCGGGTTATTTTGTCACCATTGAGTCACAATCTTCAGTGCTAACCAGAAAGTATTTCGATGGTTCATCTCCAACTTCGGGACAGCTAAAAATAAGTGTTGTGTGTTGAAGGACTCTGAGTCTGCCTTCTGCTGCCTAAGTGTTTTTACAGAGAAAGAAAATCATAGAAGGAAGAAAAGTAATGAGGAGGAAGTTAGAGTTTTTGTTCATACTTTTGACCTAGGTTTACAATCAGGATCAGGGTAGGCATCCACAATGGCTGTGGTAACTACTCAGTTATTTTGAGACCTTCATTAATGCTAGTGCTTTTTACTCTGGAAAGGATTGCGCCCTGTGGTGCAGCTCTGTCTGGTTATGGTCAGCTGAATAGCTAATAGCCCGGTTCCCATAGCAACTGAGATCCTAATATGTCAGACCTGCTGAGGTCTGGCTCTGAATTCTTGTCAAAAAGAATTTGGTTTTCCAGGCTTTGCAGCTTATTCTGATTTCTGGCTGCAGCTAACCTCAGACTTACGCTCTTATTCCTTTTTTATGTCTTCTAGTCCTGACTTTTGTCAGCATTGTGCCATCTTTAACAGCTTGTCTTGGGCATACACCCTAGCATCTGACTTCTTTGGTTTATGGACTTCCCTGATATTAGTCTTCATCTTAGTCATTTGAGCATGCTCTTGTTTTTTCTACTTGAATCTCTGTGTTTTTTTGTTTTGTATGTGTGTGTGTGTGTGCGTGTGACAAAGAGGAAGTAAGGACGATATCTCTGATACTTAAAAAAGAGTTCAGTAGCTTCATTTTCACATCCTAGTTCAGGGGAGTAACTGTAGTCTTAATTAGCCCTTTTTTTCAAAGATGGAATTGATTTATGTCTGTTGACTTCAAGATGCATTTGTTCACATAGATATCAGAGTATATCACTAGCTGTACCTTTTATTTCACAGCTAGTCAGTACTATTACTAATATAGAAATTTGTTTTGATTTTTCCACAGCAAAAGAAGATCTCACAGCTGTACTGGGAAAGGTTGCAATCCAACAGAGGCAGAACAGACTTTCTGTACTTTCTAGGCAGAAGGCTAAAGAAGGAGCTATCAGACTAGCCAGCTGTACAGCAACTCATTTTGATCAAATTACATCTTGCTGCCATTGAGTTATTATTAATTAGTTGTGTCCAGAGCAGTCCTTTCACAGAACGCCTTCCAGATCATGAAAGTCCTGACTGTACAATTGACACTTAACTGACTGTCTCAGTGCATAAAATTTCTGTGTCATGTGCAAGTTTCTATTTACACAATACTTCCTGTGATGCGGCCGAGTCTTTCAATCCTGGTTACTGGCTGCACAATACCTAACTGTCTTCTCAGGTTGCCAGCAACTCCTTTACTTGGATTTGAGTTAACTGTTATTCTGGAGATGGACTGACCTATTCATTTGGAGGGAAGGGGTATTTTCTCTCTCTCCTTCATTTAATTTGACCGTGTCAAACAGTTTGCATCAAAGCAATTTGGATCTATTGGAATCTGGGAATCAAACTCCCTATTGAGGTGTGTGATTTTTATCCTCTGGGAGCATTTGATAGCTCAGTGAGTAGTCAGAACATGTTTTTCTTTGTAACCAATGGCGGGAAATCCTGCTGGATATCTTGACGTACTTCATCTGGGAAAATCCCAAAATTTCTCTGCAAAAATTGATCTACGAAAACCAGCTCTTGATTTTCTGTTGCCTAAACAGTTCCCTGGTCAGCAGATAACTGTATGACTTTCTCCTGATTTCCATGGACCCAAGGCATAAGGAAGCACTTATAATTCTGCCCATTGTAGTATAGCTGGGATAATTTTTGTTTGGGGTTTCTTTATTTGGTTTTATTATGTTTTATTTATTCTTACTTTGCTTTACTGAAGAGGACTCTCACCTTACCTTCTAGCCTAGAAGTACCACTCTTATCTCACCATATCCTGCTGGGTTGGAGACTTAATAGTGGAACGTACTACTACTACCTCTTTCAACAGAAGTTCTCATTAGCAGGAAAACATTATGATACTGTTCTGATTAAATCCAAAGAGAACTGGATCTCCTGCATGACATTCTCATTGGTCTCTCTGTCCTGCTTACACCTCAAACCCAATAATTTATGACCATTTGCTGAAGTGTCAATTCAGTCTCTTTATTTGATCTGATTTTTATGGATTCATAGAATCATAGAATCCTTTGAGTTGGAAGGGACCTCTAAGGGCCATCTAGTCCAACTCCTCTGCAATGAACAGGGACATGCAGAGCTTGATCAGGTTGCCCAGGGATTGATCCATATGTAGCGGCCAACTCCAGAACTGTCTACTGAGTGGTTTTCCTGATGATTATTAACCTCTGCTAGGAAGATGAGAAAGATCTAAGTATTTCTGAATGATTCCACCTGTACAGGATTCTATTTGTGCTAGAGATTTCCCTTCATTTCACTTGTCTGTAAATTTTAACCTCTGTTTATACAACCAGGCCTATGGCCATATACCTGGAAGAAATGTATGGCTGCAGTCACTTATGTAAAGACCCTGTAAAAATGCTTGCATTGTGGTTCAGTGCAAGACAGAAGAAGCTGAATTACACTCTGAGGCACATTCCACTAAAGCTCAAGCAATGCTAGTGTTAGTTATAGAACATCATCCACCTGCAAAGCAGTTTTCTGGAATTCTGGCTGCATCCTCACTGAGGTGTACATGCTCATAGAGAACAACAGTAGGGTATGTTGTGTTTGATGTATTGATCCTGCCATTACTATTTGTATAGAAAATTTCCATAACTACATGCAGTTATGCTTAGTGTTATGCAGAGTATGAATGGGTACAGGGAAAAATCTATCAAATACAGGAATTTATTTACAAGAAACTGGTGTCCTCCAAAATCTGTTGTTGAATGTTCTCATTCTACTCCTTCTCAGAAGCCCTTCTAAAAATCTGCAGCTGAGGAGGAACTCTACTGGTAGTGGATGAACTTTTATACTCATGCATTGATTAGCAGGGAGGCTGCGAGACAGCATTAGCATGTCTTCAAGCATGCCACTGCTACTTAAAGAAAAAACAAGCCAGTCCTGAGGGACAGGTTGTATTACAAAAAATCTGGTATACTTCTCTGAGAAGCATGTTGGGAATAATGCATTTTGAATTCCTGTTTTCAGGAGCACCAGAACTTTTATTCCAGTGACGTGTCCTTGGGCTACTTGATACTTTCTGTGAAGTATGAACAGTCTGAGAAACAGGAAAATCTGCGCTTGTTGCTGAGGTAACAGTGCCTGCTGTTGAAGTGTATGTTACTGTGCTGTGTCTCTCATCTTACCTTGAACTTTCTCTGCATAGATATGGGTGTGAATCTCATGTCTCTCTCTCAGAGAGGCCTGTAAGGAAACCTTTGAGCCTTTGTTTCTTGCCTTCCTCTGGCTTTCTCCTAGCAATTTCCTTCAGGAAGCTGAAGTGTTTGAGGGCACATCCTTACAATTCTTCTGAGAAAAATATTTGTTCTTCCCTCAAAAAGAAACTTCTGTTAATTCTGTTTACTTAGAGATGTGAGCATTCCTGAGGAAGGGAATGTACATTTCCTAGTTGAGGGCAGACTAGCTCAGGACTATCTTTGGGCTTTGTACTTGAGATTAAATCCCACTTGAAGGTGAGCTAGGACACCCCTTAGCTTCCCAGGACAGCCTCTGATGTGCCAGTGTGCCCCCTCTTGGGCTTTCACAAAGCCCAGAGAGCTGCTGAATAAACTTGAGGAAGAATAGAGATGAATCGTGTGTAGGTGAGAGGTATGCTGCAGAAAAGGTTTTTCCTGCTCTGTTGACTGGAGCCACTTCTGGTAGGCAATATGCTAACATACTATTGCTGCTTGTCGTCTGTCATTCAGTACCAAGGGAAAACTTGCGTTGGAATCAGCTACAAAACTGTCACTGGTCTTTTCCACCATTGTATGCAGAGAACACTTCAGAGTGCTAGGCAGAGTGAGAATCTTCTAGGGGAAACAAATAGCATACTTATGTGCTGAACCAGGGAATGTTTATCTGAGCCAGGAAACCTTCCTACATGGAAAAAACGGGTGAAGAAAGAAGGGTATTTATTTCTCTGTTAAGATATCCTACTATACACAGCACCTTTGCCCAATAACTTGTTTATATTGGTGAAAGAGGACTCTGGCAGCCAAATCTTTTTTCTTCCCTAGAAAGACACCTCTTTTTTTAATATGCATATGGAGAAAGGAAGCTTTTCTCCATGTGCTTTCTGGACAACTGCTACACCAGTTTCTACCTCCCATACTTTGCGTAGATCTGCCTTCCTAGGCTGTCTCTAACAGACCTTTTAAGAACCTTTCAAACCCTCCTTTTACGATCTCATCAAACTATTATATTGGATTATATGTATATATCCTGTGTCTATGAACTGTATTTGACATGTTTGAATTTTGGTAGTAGAAAATGGAAAAGAAAATGCAAAATTATTTCTTAAAGCAATAAAAGAATAGAAAGGAGCAAGAGATTAAGCACAGAATCATAAACTCATGAAATGGATTGGGTTGGAATGTACATTAAAGATCGTCTAATTCCAACCCCCTGCTGTTGACAGGGACACCTCTCACAAGATCAGATTGCCCAGGTCCCCATTCAACCTGGCCTTGAATGCCTCCAGACATTGGGAATCCACAGTTTCTCTGGCAAGCCTGTGCCAGTGTCACACTACCTTTATAAGAACAAGAATTTCCTCCTTATGTATAATCTAAATCGTGACTCTTTCAGTCTGAAGCCATTACTTCGTGTAACACTACAGGCCTTGGTGAAGAGCCTTTAAATGTTCTTCATATATGCCCCCTTTAAGTACTGGAAGGCCACAGTGAGATTTCCCTGGAACCTTTGCTTCTCCAGGCTAAACAACTCCAAGTCTCTCATCCTGTCTTCAGAGGACAGGTGCTCCAGCCTTCTGATCAGTTTCGTTGCTCTCCTCTGGAGCTGCTCTAACGGGCACATGTCTTTCTTGTACCTCCCTGTTTTGTCTTTCCCTGCCCCCCACAACAAGTGGTGAGCAGTAAGTACCCCCCTTTTTTCAGTGATTTCATGCAGTAAGCTTAAAATTATTCCTCTGCAATTAACTGTTCTAAGAACAATCTGAAGGAATGGCTACTGTTTGTTTAAAGAGCCAGTGTTGCACCTGCCACTTTCAACATTTACTCTAATGAGGTTTTTATTTTATTTCAGGACACGAACTGGCACCAAACATGATCTGATCCCCATTTCCTGTCTGAATGAGTTTCCCAATGCTGTCCAGATGGCAAAGGTGAGATTCTTGCTTGTCCACTCATTCTTACACCATGTCTATCTCTGTCTCTTTCAAATTCTCATCCTTCAAGTTACTTCACATTACTGTCCTCCCACTTTTCTCTTTTCTACTTTTTCACACCAGTACTTTCATACACTTCCCCTTTCACTCTTCCGTTTAGCTCCTCTTCTCTCTTTTCTAATGTTACCTTAGATTTTTCTCTTGCAAGGACTCTTGTCAGATAATTATGAGTGTCCATGCTGTCATGCCTGCAGCAAGCTAGAGCACACGATAATCACACTTTTGCTACCCTCTCTGTCTCTTGACAGCTACTGTGTGAAGATGTGAATGTTGAACGCTTCTTTCCTGTCCTCTATCCCAAGGTATAAATTTCTGATTCTATGTACCTTTTCATCAGGGGCAGGCTAATTAAGTGCAACTGATAATATGTATTTTCATTTTCACAGGCTTCACAGCTTATTGTTGCATTTGATGAACATGTCATAAGCAATAACTTCAAATTTGGGGTAATCTATCAGAAACCTGGACAGGTAAGCTCATTCAGATCCTACCATTCTCAAGACCAAACAGAAAGTCAGTTCTCTTAGCTTCAGTGTAATAACAAGGTTTGTAGTGTCCTGTGTAAAGTGTGGGATACTGGATAATAGATGCTCCTTAAGCAGAAAGGACACAATCTTGCCTTATATTGACTGATGTATTTCCTTTGTGCAGGTCCTCAAAGCTGGCTGAACTGTGTTTTTGCCTTATCTTTATACTGTTTTTGCTTTTTTCCTTTCAAAGACAACTGAAGAAGAAGTCTTCAGTAACACAGAAGAGAGTCTGGGTTTCCTGGAGTTCTTGGATTTCCTTGGTGACAAGATTCAGCTACAGGATTTCCGTGGGTTTGTAACAAACATGTTTTAAAAGTCAGGATGGGTTAAGGAACACAGAAAGTTCAGTGACTTCATCTCTGATGGGAGAAATATCTCTTGGCCTGTAACTTGTCCAAACAGAAGGCTTTAAACAAGGATTGATGGGAGAGGGAGATGCCATCAGGAATACTGAGGTCAAGCTAAAGGAATGGTAAGGCATCATCAGAGGCTGGCAAGGCTGATGGGACCATCTGCCACTCCAGAGGCACTTCAGGTTGAGGAACACATTTGAAATGCTTGTATAGCAATGCATGCCGTTGAGGAAATGGGAGCTTTGGTCCATTCCCAGAGTAATGTTATCACTGGTATTAGTGAGACTTGGTGGAATGAGTCCTAAATATGGAGTGCTGAGATGGAGGGTGGAGAAGCCCAGGGTGCTTTTGTCAACCATCCTGCCTGGAAACCTGTCGAAGTTTAGGCCTCAGCTAAAAATTTTCATGTAAGGATCTTGGAGTATTTCAACATGTCACACAGGATCATCAAAGAAAATATTTATTTTGACTGTATAAATGCATGTTTGTTTTGCAGTCACAGGGTACAGTACGTGGCTCTGCCACAGAGCTACTTTGTCTAGCTCTGAAATATGGATTGTGTTTTTCAGAGAATGCTAAACAAAGTAGATCCTTTGAGGATCCCAGGTTTAGCTTCACAGCTTTTAACAAGAAAGGCTGTTCATCAGCAGAAACATTTTGCAGCTTCGATTAGTGCATTTGTTTTTGGAAGATGAGGTACTCCTCTGTTGCTGATTTCTTTAAAGTTACCTTTGATATTATTGATGCACAAGCTAGTCTTACTGACATCTTCTTTCTTCTCTCCACTTTTTCATCTGTGTCCTGCCCAACCTATCATGTGGTGTGGATTTATTCAGGTTCCGGGGAGGTTTGGATGTCATTAGAGGTCAAACGGGCACCGAATCAGTTTATACAAATTTCCGGGGCAAAGAGATCATGTTTCATGTATCTACAAAACTGCCCTTTGCTGAAGGAGATTCCCAACAGGTATTTGTGGGGAGAACTAAGGAATTCAAGAGCGTGGGTAAGAGGGAAGGGGTATTTGTTGAGGAGCTAATTGAAGAGGTGAACACCTAACTGCATGATGTTAAGAAGTATGACAGGAGAGTGGTGATAGGGGTTTTGCTAGAGAAGATGGGTTGGAGATGCTAAACAGACTGGTATTTTTTGCCCCATTGTACTGTTCTACTGTTTTTCACCTCCATGTTTTTTTACTTTTTTCTCTCCAGCTTCAGCGGAAGCGTCACATTGGGAATGACATTGTAGCCATCATCTTCCAGGATGAAAGCACACCTTTTGTGCCTGATATGATTGCTTCTAATTTCCTACATGCATACGTGGTAGTTCAACTCACTCACAGCAGTAGTGGGGAGACTCTTTACAAGGTAAACAGAGCCAGCAAATTCTTCTGTGGTGATGTACTGACTTCGACCCTCGAAGTGAAAACCTGTTCCTGGGCTTTTGGAAGGGGTACAAGTTTGGCCAGCTGTCATCCAAACAGCTTTGCTTGCTCTGTCAGTAAATGCTAACCACATTCTCAGTGAAAACAACAAATAAACCTAGAAATCCAGTGTTTGTCACCAGCTCTCCTTCCCCTTTACCCACACTTGGATCTCTGACTAGGAGTCTCCTTCCTGCTATGTTATTCTCTATTCTGTAGGTTTGCAGAGGTCCTTTCTGATTGATATGATTTCTACTATTAGTAATCTGTGTTCTTGCTTGGTGAGTATTCAGATTTAATAAAAATATGGATAAGCTGGAGAAGGCTAAGAGCTAAGACTGAGAATGATCAAGATTCTGGAACACCAATATTTTACTGAATGGAGTCCAGGAATGCTTATTATCTCTACCTAGCAAATAGAATGTAAAAACAAATAATTTGATTGATTTGTATGTATGTATACATGAAACAGCACACTCACATGTTTTTCAGCATAGTTGATGGATTTCTAAAGCTTAACGCTTGGGATTTAATGCAAGACAAATTCAGATAAAAAATTTGTGTTTATATCAAAGAGCACAAGGAGCAAGTGATCACATTTTGGGTGATCTCTTTCTTGCATCGCACGAGTCAAGAAAAACTCATTCACCTAACTTTGAGTGATGCTTAGTGACAGCCATGCCTTCATTGCTTATGCTATATAGCACAGTGCTGAGAGCTTGTTTATCCTGAGACTGTATGTCAAATAGAGCTGGCTGGCCTATTCTGTGGACTTCTAACCAGCTGCATCTGCTTTTGCGGATCCTGGAACCAATGCCCATCTGAAAGAGAAGTGCTACATCGTAGTGCCCTCCATTTGAGAGGAGCCCTACTAGAACAAAAATTCTGTATCCACAGCCTCTTGCCAGACCGCTTTATTGCATGGCTCTGTATGGATGTCTCTATGACTTTAAATTTAACTTGCAACCATGTTGAGAGATCAGAACACATATTATTTTGCATTCTGTGATGGATTTTCTATTACAGAAACGTTTTAATCAAAGTGCTATGTCTCATTATACGTAAAAATTTTAATTTGGTGATAATAAGTTCTTAAGCCTTTTAGGTCCACAAGAGCAGCAAGAACATCAAAATTAACAGGATCTCCATCTCATCTTTCACAAAAAGAGTGGTGGTGGTGGAATAACAACATTCTTTTGTTTTATGTGTTGTAGACATCTAAGTCTGTCATGACAAAATAGCTGCCTGTTGACCAGAGGCATGAGGTTCTAATTCTCTTGCTGCCCACCTTACAGGGCACATGAATTCGCTGGACTTTTTAATGAAAAGAGCTGGGGAAGCTTGTCATTTGTCTTCCTCTTCCCAGTAATATTTTTTTTTGCCTACATGCAATGGCATTATTTTTGTCAGAGTAGTAAGGTTGCCTATATCACTTCATTAAAAAAACCACCCCAGCTATGACTCTGGGGCCAATGCAGTTTTATGTAAGGGCTTTTCCAAAGGAATTTTAAATAATTCTTCCTTGAGAGCATTGTAGGCTTTAGTGTCTAATGCTTACATTTGAATTTTGATGATATTTATTTGAATCAATTTTTACAAACAGAAAATTAAGAACGCAAAGCAGGATTTTAGTCTGCTGGGAGGGAGAGGGAGGCCTTGTAACTAGGGTAGCTGGCCTATAGCGTGAGAAATCTGAGCTAAATTTAGGGCCTCTTTCTTAGTCTCATTAAATTCATACAACTTTGTGATGTGCTCTGTGACATTTACAATGGGGTGTTATTTTGAGGCAGTTGCTGTTAAGTTGCACTGCTGTTGTTCCTTGATGTATGAAATGGAAAAGAATGATACTGTTCCTTATTCCATCTCAAACATGAAGAAAAAAGTATCTGAAATATCTGTTGAGATAGCTACACATACATGGTAAGTGTTGTGAAGAGCAAATTGACAGTATTTGAAAAATGGACTTGCATTACTATTTTTTGGCACTGATATGTGAGGTAGGAGCATGTTTTAAAAAACAAAAACCAAAAAAAACAAAAACATAGACGCACATTTCTTGCTGGGAAACTGCTTTTGTGCGCTTATTACATGTGACGAAGAGAGGTAGTGTCACTGTACTGGGATACTCCCCGATATTCCCCTTAGTGTACAGTGTATCTCTACTGAGAAGTCTGGGTAAAAGAAAGAATAAGAAGTTAATACTAACATTTGGTTTCTCTGGTGGAGGTAAATCTTGCAGGCTGAATAGAAGGATCTTCTTTCTCCTCTAAATACATTGGTTATTATTAAATATATTTATTATTAAGAATACTTTAAAATGTAAGGTTTGGCAAGTTTTTTTGCTTTTACCTTATGATTGAGTTTCTGGGAGGTAAAACAGCATTGGAAGATGAAATTGGTGAGCCATTCTCTATCATTTTTGAAAGGTCGTGGTAGTCTGGTGAAGTTCCCACTGATTGGAAAAGGGGAATCATAACTCCCGTTTTCAAGAAGGGAAAAAAAAGAAGATCTAGGGAACTACAGGCCAGTCATTCTCACTTCTGTGCCTCACAAGATCACAGAGCAGATCCTCCTGAAGGCCCTACTAAGGCATATGGAAAATAAAGATGAGGTGATTGGTGGTAACCAACATGGCTTCACCAAGGGCAAGTTGTGCCTGACAAACTTGGAGGCTTTTTATAATGGAGTTATAGCATCAGTGGATAAAGGAAGAGCAACTGACGTCATCTACCTGACTTGTACAAAGTGTTTGACGCTGTTCCACGTGACATCCTAGTTGCCAAATTGGGGGAAAAAAATGACTTGATGGATGGACCACTCTCTGGATAAGGATTGGGCTGGATAGTTGCACTCAGAGACTTGCGGTCAATGGCTCAGTATCTAAGTGGAGACTGGTGATGAGTGGTGTTTCTCAGGGACTGATGCTGGGACTGGTGCTATTTAACATCTTTGAAGGCAACATGGACAGTGGGATTGAGTGTAGATCTCACAGTTTGCAGATGACACCAAGCTGAGTGGTGCAGTTGACATGCTGGAGGGAAGGGATGCCATCCAGAAGGCCCTGGACATGCTTGAGAGGTGGGCCCATGTCAATCTTGTGAAGTTCAACAAGGCCAAGTGCAAGGTCCTGTATCTGGGCTGGGGCAATCCCAAGCACAAATATAGGCTGGGCAGAGAAAATGGCTTGAGGGAAGCCCTGAGGAGGAGCATTTGGGGGTGTAGGTTGATGAAAGACTCAACATAAGCTGGCAATATACACTTGCAGCCCAGAAGGCCAACCATTGTTGGTTGCATCAAGAAAAGCATGACCAGCTAGTCAAGGGAGGTGATTTTGCCCCTCTACTCAGCTCTCGTGAGACCCCATCTAGAATACTGCATCCAGTTCTGTTGCCCCCTAACACAGGAAGAATACTGAGCTGTTGGAGAGGGTCCAGAGGAAGGCCACAAAGATGAGGGATAGAGGGCTGAAGCACCTCCACTATCAGGACAGGCTGAGAGAGCTGGGGCTCTTTGGTCTGGAGAAGAGAAGGCTCTGGGGAGACCCGCTCGTGGCCTTCCAGTACCTGAAGGAGGCCTACAGAAAAGCTGGGGAGGGACTTTTTATATGGGCAGGTAGTGACAGGACGAGAGGAAATGGCTTTAAACTGCCAGAGGGTAGATTTTAACTAGCTATTAGGAAGAAATTCTTTACTGTGAGGGTGGTGAGACACTGCAACACATTGCTCAGAGAGGCTGAGGATGCCCCCTCCCTGGAGGTGTACAAGGCCAGGCCGGACTGGGCTCTGGGCAACCTGGTCTAGAGGGAGGTGTTCCTGCCTATAGTAGGGGAGTTAGAACTAGGTCCCTTCCAAGTCAAGTGATTCTATAATTCTATGATCCATTCACTGAGGTCAGGAACTAACAGGTACTTTTGGAAAATGTAAATGATTCAGAAGGAATCAGAGATGCAACAGTATATCTGATATATACATTGCAACATACATGCATGCAAACATAGAAGTATGAAATCTCTAATAGTCTCACTTGTATTACGATACTGATTTTATTCCCTTGTACTGTTTCAGGTTTCAGTCACAGCCCGAGATGATGTGCCCTTCTTTGGACCTTCTCTACCAAACCCAGCCATATTTAGAAAGGTTTGTTGCTCTGGTCCAGTGTTAGATGGCAGGGAAAATTACTACACACCCTTTTATTCACAGTCACAGTTGTATTGTCAGTCTGGCCAGATGGCTTTGGAGGTCTAAAGAGTAGTAAGGTAGAGCTTTTATCGCCTGATGTTTCTATTGCTGTCTTCATCTTGTCGGGTTTTCATCTTGTCTTGTAGAGTGCAGAGTTTCGTGAATTCCTTCTGGTCAAGCTCATCAATGCTGAATACAGCTGCTATCGAGCTGAAAAATTTGCTAAATTAAAGGTGGGCCGATTAACTGTTTGTTTCCATTAAAAAACTTAATACTACATTCCTGCCAGATTAAGAAAATACAAGATAATTTTTTACTCTCTTCTACTTCTATTTTTCTGATGCTTAATATTCCTTTGGAAGTTTAAATTCTTAGCCATGTGAATCCTTCCTTTGTATTTCACAGCTGGCGTGGTAGGATATGAACAGATACATTCTAATGTCATGGTGTAATCCTCAAGTAAGAATTAGAATATGATGCATATATATTGCTGGAGGCAATTCTGTGTTAGTTGAGATTCCATATTGCATTTCAGGGCACGTACTGTTAAGAGTTTTGTTCAAAGTCCCAAAATTCTATTCCAAGCTCTGCTGCTTGCCTGATCTAAGAAAAAGCTGCCCTCAACCCATGCCTCATTTTCATCACCTGTAAAACCTGATGTCTGTTATAACTTGATTTAAAAGGAGTTTAAAGGGGCTATCGACAATTATAAATTCCGCGTCTACACAGCTAAAATCAGTTCATGTCGTTTAAATTTTCATGATATTTTTTGTTTTATTTTTTAAACAAGGACAAGAGATACTGCAGTAACAGCACCCCTCTACACTCTCCCCATAATAGCTGTATTTTCATTCCCAATGTTGATGTAGGAGAGAACCCGAAGTGCCCTCTTGGAGAGCCTTTTTGAGGAGCTGCAGCTTCGCAGCCGCTGTATGATGGGATTGCCCGTAGAGGAAGATGACAAGACAGAGAATGGCAGTGGGGGCTTCTTTGAGAATTTCAAGGTGGGTCACAGAGGATTGAAGCAGTTCCTTACCAGTTGTCCACCTTTTTTTTTGAAGATCACTGTGTCCCATCAGGATATCAACCCTAGTGGTGAGCTGTGCAGAGGATGAGATGGAAAAGAAGACTCTTCTTGTAGCAGTCCTTCTTTGGGCATCTTCAGCTGTGCTTTACTTAATCATTTAAAAAATAGACATTTTTCCAGTTTGTGCACATCTTTCTGTAGAGCTAAAGCTTGGTCCTTGGTGGAATCCTATACTGTCCCTAGGACACCAAACTCTTTATGCTTCATGCTGGTGTCTAAGTGTCAGATGGGGTTTCATTCCTTGACTTGTTGGGAAGGGCATAGGTGCGTACAAGAAGAATTGCGATAACTAGTAGGAAGCAGCTTTAATTCCTCACAGTAGACTTCTTCCAGTTCATTTTCATTATGACGGAAAGAGTTGCAGGAGCCACTCCAAGAGTTTCCAACACACCTTAGTGTGAATTGTTTAAAAAATAATGATGATCTACTTTCCCTCCAAAAGCCAGAGTTAAATTCCTGTTGTTCAGCTTAGATGACTCTCACTTTTAAAAGTCAAGATCAAGTGACAACTTCCTTGTAGAAGTGCAAGAATCAAGACAATAAATGAAAGCAAAGTTTTTGAACAAACAGGAGAAATTATTTTTGAGCTGCTTATATAGGAAAAATCTTGCATTACTTTCCTTTCTCTCACTTTCCCATTTCTTCTCACCAATTTCTTTGTCTGTCTGAAGAGAGACTCTCTAAAAATAGATTTTCTTTAGATGAACTCCCCTTGTTTTGTCTAGTGGGTTGATTGTCATTGTTAAGGATGGCGAAACTAAGCCAGTCATGTAGAACTACCAAGTATATGTGGAGATTTAGTCAGATCTGGGATGTTTTGGTGAATTGTATTAGTACGTACAGTCAATCTACCCTGCTCTTGCTACTAACCAGGAGTTTCATAACCATCTACGTATTAAAGTAAATATTCCAAAACGTCCTTTTCTGACTTATAGCAGGTACTGTGATTTACAGGTCATTGTACACAAACGGCCTTTGCCGTTGGAATAGACTGAGAAATATCAGAAAATGGCTTTTTCAAGTGCTGCTCTCTCTTTGGAAAGAGAAGTCACGTTCGTGCATGACCTTACAGTCTTCAGTTCAGTGCTGTGTTTAGCAGCTTATACTGGGCAAGACTGCATCAGATGATGTTGTTTTATTCAGGAAGCTGGGATACTGTGAGGGAATCTCTATTGCAATAGAATAAATGAGATAAAAACAGAGAATATATTTGAGGATGAGTTCTTTACAGTCAGTGAGTTCCATAAATCAGCCAGAAAAACAACAACAAAAAAAGAATGGGTTATATGTAAGATGTTGCCTTTGAGGAGTTAGGATTTCTGTGTTTCTGGTGTCGGTCTGTCCCAGCTTTTAGCCTTGCTGTGGTGATTTTCATAGTGCCCTACTGTGTGCATGTCTGTATGTGTATCTGTGTTTGTCTGTTTCCCTGCCTCCCTTCTGTTTAGCGGGTGATCAGAGGCCGCAGCCAGAGCCTGGATACCATGGGGATATCCATGAGAAAGCAGCAGCCAGCCACCATGCCCAGCCGCCCAACGACAGCTGGCCTTGCTCTAAGCCAGAGTGTTGCCGAGGGCCCTAAGGCCATTGCTGCGGTAAGGTATTAGGGTGGACTGTAAAAAGAAATCTGGCATACCTTTGTGACCCACCTGTACATATTGTTTCTCTTTCTCTAATAGTTTGTCCTTTTGTCCTTCTGTTAATCTCTTTCTGTTGTATCTTTCCATTTCACAAGTAGTGAAAACATGTGTTGCAGTCTTTTTTGTCTGTGCCTATCTCTAGTGCCAGTTCATCTGTAAACTAGAGCTAAGATTAATGCAGACTGGAAGAAGAAAACAAAACATGACTCTACATCAAACGTTTATCTCTGTTATCCTGTATTAGATCCTGTAGGTTGTCATAACAAAAAAAATGCACACACTGTGGTTTCACCAGAATGGTACTGTACTGCTGTATGACTACACCTGAAAACATTAGGACATTAATTGTTCCCTTTTTTTTCTTTAATTTCCTCAGTCAATTTTAATTTTTTTTCTCTAAAACAAACAGATGGGTGATGTTGATTTGAAAGACTCCATTGCTGTAGATAGAATTTTCAGATTTGGAACAAACAGCAGTTAATAGTGTTTGGGGTGAGAAAAAGAGTGTATATTTCTAGACACTATCAAAGTCTGACTTATTTGATAGGGATACTAAAAATAAGAGCATTACAAATCTATGACAAATGTGTTTCCAGAAAATTATCCAGGTTTCTAATATTGGAAATATGGTTGCCCTAGCCAAAGCACATACAGATTATTGCAGACTCTGCATTAGTAATGTTAATAGAGGAAAACTGAAGAAAAAACAACTCTGAGTAAGCTAAGAAAGTAATTTTCAGGGTGGAAATTTCTTGGTGACCATTTACTCAATTGTATACATTTTATATGTTACCACTGAAAGTCACAGAATAGTATCGACTTGGGCTTGCTTTCTCCTTCTCTCCTTTAACTTCTAGTTTTCACTACCTTTTAATGATTTTGCCTCCTTTCCTGCTCTTCTTTCTCTGTATTCCAGCTGTGTATCTTGCTGCGTATCTTGTATCTCTCTGTCTCTCTCTTACTACCTGTTTGAATGTTTATTTCTCTTTTTCACAGACAGAAAGTATTCTTTCTTGCATTGTTGGAGCTGGGTTGTGCTACTACATGGCATAGCAAAGTGAAAGAGAGAATCTGGATTAGCGTTGCAAGCTCCCTTTCCAGCTCTTCCAGTTCACCACAGCTTTCCTGTCTTGTTTCCCTTCTTCCTTCCTGTAACACTTTCCTTTTTTCTAGTCTTTTGCCTTGCCTGGTAGGAGCCCATCACGTACTCGAACTAGCCGTTTCCATGGGCGACGGAGTAGTGCCATTGGCATTGAGAACATACAGGAAGAAAAGAGGTATGAGCTGTGGGAAGATAAGACAAGCAGAGGAAAAAAACAGGAGGGGATGAGAAAAGGAAGATAGAAGGGCATGGATAAGCACAGAAAGGAAATAGACAGGAATGAGAACTGAACTGGAAATGGTTGGAATGGGAATTAAGTCCTGATTATCATCCAATATAGAGGTGGATGAATGACAGAAAAGAACAATAAAAAAGGACATTTGGAAATGGAGAGAATCAATATTTAGTTAGGAAGGTATGAGGAACATAGTAAGATCACTCTTAAACATTGTGCAGTGTGATTCAGGACTCTTGTTCTATCTTCACCAATTTTAGATAAGAATTAGGAAGAAGGCTTTGATCTGAGGGAAAATCTGTTCTTGTTTGGCTTTGTTTGTTCTTGTGTTGAGAAGTTAAAATAGACAAAACTTCAAATATATTACAGAGATCACTCTGAAAGTAATGACTCCTATTTCTGTGGAAACTACAACAGATACAAAGATACAATGACACTGTTTGGTAGAGCATATTCTTAGGACCCGGGAGCAGTTTGGTGTATTTGATGAAATTATAACCATTTTATCATTCAGTTTTCTACTGGTCACCAGAGATGACTTAGTTAAATCATAAAGGCTGTCTCAGCTCTAGTTACACAGAACTTATAAAGAGTGCACAGAGTCTCAAAAGCTATGTGAGTGTTCTGCATCTGATACTCAGTTTTCCTACTTGCAAGAAATCCTGGAAACAGCTTAAAGATTGTAAATGGCAGAAAGCCATCTTTAACATGGGAACCAGTGACTTTACATCAGGAAGAATTATTACGCTTTTCTTTCTTTCCATTTATTATCTTGGACCTTAATGAGATGCCTATGACATTATTTTAATAGAAATAGTACAGAACTTTCTTTGAGGAAAAAAAAATCTTTTGAGACATCTTCTCCGTAACAGTCTAAGCCAACAGAGTAGTCACAGCGCCTCAGTGCTTTAAAACATTCTGCAGCTGTGTCCCTCAATCTGTTACTTTATGTACCACATCCTTCCCTATCCCCTTCGAAGATTTGCAAAAGTTTCCTACAACAAGGAATAAAAACTGGATTTAAATCCTTTTTCTTTTCTTAGCTAGAAGAGAAATTGTAAGCTATCGGACTTACTTAGTTTTTCTTTTGCTTATTTTTAAACTTATATATAAGGAATGCTAAGCCTTATTTTGTGATTTTATTTTTGGATTTTTCTGGAAGACGGAAGGGCATACAATGCCCTTAACAGCTTGTAAGGAGTCTGTCCTTTTCAATACAAATACATTTGCTTCCTCTCCTGTGTATATGAGAGATCCAGCTTTGTAATGTGGCCTGGAAGGAAGTATTAGAATAGATAATAGTGAACTCTGGCCCTGGGATATAGCTGGTTTCTCTTTCTTCCAAGCAGGGACACTGCAGAGAAGATACAGAAGGTGGTAGACAGTCCAGAAACTTTGCTTGACCTGAAATCTGATGGCTCATCCAGTCCCAGCTCCCCAGAGTTCCCCAGCAGGAAAAGCAAGTGAGTTGAAAATGGTTTTAATATTTGAAAGATGTTCATTGTGTTTGGTGTTGGCTTAAGAAAGAGTAGTGCATCTTGAATGCTGTACCAGGATTGTCCACATAAGGCATTGTAGCACCTTAAAAATTTAATGTCTGGCCCTGACAGAAATTCAGAGCATGTAAGCAAGGAACTCAGCTTTCTTAAAAATAAATACTGGACTGCTTAAAGGCGATTTTGGCTGTATCTTGATCATCATGTTAGCTTGTATCTAATAGCAAAGCACTAGCTGTCCAGTTATAAATACCTACCCATATATACATTTCTTCTGTAGCTTGTTCTGGAGTGATTATGGAGCTTTATGGAGAAGCTTGGACAAGGGTATGTTGGAAAGCTGGGTTGGTTCAAATTCTGCCTGTTTAAGCAGGATTCACGCTGCTGCTCCCAGCTGGCTTGAACTAGCCTGTCTTCAGTCCCCACAAGGTGTAACAGCAGGTGTTATGGTCTCCTGTATTTCACCTATGTTCCATTGCAAAAGCACTCCATACTGCACCCAGTGTTCTCCTGCAAAATACTGTGTGAAATAGACTACAGCATAGTTCTCCACATTTCTGAAGCGTACTTCAGAAAAGCATACCTTCCTGGCAGTGCAGCAGTGCTGTTGATAAGCTGTATTATGTTAAGATGCAATCCTGTCTAAGATACTTTGGTACTTCGCAGAAAATTTCCCTCCATTACTCAAGGGAAACCTACAGGAAAGATGGGGATGGAGTCTTTATCAGGGAGTGTAGCGTCACAGCAAGAGGTAATGGTTTTAAACTAAAAGAGGACAGATCTAGATTAGAAGAAATTCTTTACTATGAGGGTGATGAAGCACTGGAACATGCTGGCTGGAGAAGGTGTGCCTGCTCCATCTCTAGAACTGTCCAAGGCCAGATTGGAGGGGAACTTGGGCAACCAGATCTAGTGGGTGACAACCCTGTCTATGGCAAGGTAGTCAGAACTAGATGGTCTTTAAGGTCCCTTCCAAGCCAAATTCCATGATTCTATGAAGCCACACATCTGCATTTCTAAGACTTCAGAACAGCCTGCTTCTAAATCGAAGACTGTAGTTGACTTTCTGGAACAGCTTGCCACACTCCTAAGAATTTGTACAAGATCTGTGGCAGAAAGGAACATTGTACACTGTAGTAGGACATGTACTTTTTTCAGCATTGGGACTCCTTTAAAAAAAAGTCAGGAAGTACCCTAGAACCAGGCCCCTATGGTTTTTGCTCTAGGTGCCAATTCAGACAGGGAAGGGCCTTCATTCCAACTAGACCCAATGCACTTGGTTCCTCACTCCTGCTCCTCCCACTTCCCAACTCCCATTCTCTGTTCATCAGTTGAAGAGATGAGCTAGCTGTTCCATATTGATACCATGTGCTTTCAGAGAGCAAACATTGCACAGGTCTTCATTAATAATATTTGCACATCACATGCACAGTTTGCATACGAGGTATGATGCAGCATGGAGTTTTGCACTATTCGTGATTAGCCAGAGTGAGGGACCAGCCCACCTACAGTCATACCTTCAGCAACATACCTGGGATAGGGAATCAAGGATATGTAATTTCAAAAGGCAAAGTGAACAGTTTTCACCAAGACAGTGTTAGCACAACATTGTAGGAATGGGCCAGGGCTGTGATTCTAGCAATCCATCTTGGAGATCCCTGAAGTTCTTGAAATTATCTATTTACTGTTTACTCATTATGGAACCATAAATCATCATCACTTTATAGGCATATTTCTAACACAAAAGGAATTCCAGCTGGTTCTAGAATATTTTAGGCAGACCATATTAATAATGTCACCCCTGGCAGTATGTCATAAACTGATTTCTGATTCTTTTTAGGGAATAGCATTATCTATTGCAGAAAGTACAGCATGTTGTTGCTATTGCTAAGCATTGCAGATTCCAGACTTAAGTGATCAAGACTCTTCATCAATGTCCTACTAAAATCAACCTAAACATGAAGGAAACATACAGATAATAAATTCTTGTACAGTAGAGACAAACCAATAGTTACTTTCACGTGCTAATTTCCAGAACACTCTTCTGCAGTAGTCAACCTGCAATATTTGAAACTGCATTATTTGCTTGGACTAGCCCTGTTTACTCTCCAACATACAGGGACAGTTATCCTTAGTTTTTCTGCTCTGCTGTCCAGGTAGCCTTCTGAATAATCCGTTCCCCCAGGTGACAGAGTGAAAGAATGAACCCAGCCTAAGTAATGAAGTAGCAAAACTCCCCAGGATCGTGAGTCTGTCCAAGTTTCATCTGAAAATCAAGCACTGTACTATGTATGTCCAAATCCTAGGAAAAGTACACAGGTTTTGTGTGTGTGTGTGTTTTCCCTCCTCAGACACATCTGAGTGGGGACATCAAGCCAATCAGGAGTGGACTGGATGCTACTAATTGGTTACTTCACTGAAGATACTGGCAAGACTTTTTGGGTGAAATGAGAGTCCTGGCTAAGAGGAGCATGAACTTAGAGAACCTCAAGGACTGTGGAAAGACCAAGTGACACCACATAATGCTCCACTGGCAGTTCCTGGAGCAGGAATCATGGAGATGGAGAAGGACAAAGAGATTCTATTGGAGCATTTTGACTCTAGGCCCTTCCCATTGTCCAATCAGCAGCCACTGAACCAGTCTCTACTAATGCTGGGGGAAAGGAGGCTACCTTGAGTGCCTCTTCTTCTCTTCTGTTATACTTAGGTAGTCAAGAAGAGAATTAAGTCAAAAGCAGAAGAACGCATTTCTAACTTTGTCTCTAGTAGGCACTAGAGATGGATGATATAGCTTAGGAAGTGCAGCACAGAGAATGAGGATGATAAAATCTGCAGAGAAAGGATGCTGAGAAGGTGGTATTTAGTGAAAATTTAGGTCCCAGCTCATTTTATTGATCTGCTCTGCCAAGGGAGAAGTGTGTTAACCTTCATTTCCTCCAAAATATATTTCCTAACCTCTTGAGGAAATATCTTTGGCCTATATTGGCCTTGCCTTTACTGTTCTCCCTATTGCATGCTGGCATGTAATATGCCCAGGACTTTAGGTTTCAGTACTGCTTGTAGGTCAAGATTGGCCACATTTTGCAGTGTTTCTGAAGGAATAAATATATTTAATATATTAAAGTTGTCTTATCTTTACTGCCTCTTTTAGCTTTTTGAGTTACTTAACATGTTTCAGCACTTCCACTCTATGGTGAGTATTTCACCATAAGTGTTATACACATGGTACATTTCACAGCATATAAGCACATGAGCTTCATGGGCTACGCTCTCCTAGAAAGCTCCCTCAGCTGCTAATCCTTAAATGAGGGTGAAGGGGGTGGATCCAGTTCAGGTGCCTTGCTTGCATCTGAGCTCTCTGGGTTACCCACGCCTTCTCACCTGGTGCTCAACCATTGGTTCAGGCTGTGACCTGGCAATTCCACTGCACTCCACCCCTTCACAGCATGAGCCAATGATTGAGCAGGTTGGGAGTAAGTTCCTGCTGTTTTGGCAGTCCAAAGTACAATGTACATCACGCTGCACGTAAAATACCTATTGCAATGTTGGGCACTGAAGGTGATTGTTGATAGTCTTTCCATGGTTCTGTAGGGCCGGTACTTGATGTTTCTTCAGGAGGCATATCTTCTTCAAGGACCAGTAGCACTTCAGGTTCGCACTAACCAGTTCCCAAAAGTTCAACAGTCCACCACTGGGTGTCACGATGTTTCCTCACAGACACTGGAGCCTGCTGGAGTGCTGTTGCTCCTACCTGGTGGTCCTGTGAACTTAACAGCCTCAAGAGGAGTAGTACAGATGTCTAATAGGTACGAAGAGGGGTAGGTCTGTCCTCCGCAGTAGCATACGGGCTGTGTTTCTGTCTTGAGTCAACAGCTCCGCTTGCACAGGGGCATGTCCTGGCCTTCAGTACCGCACCCTTTGGCCTGATGTCTGTCACTGGATCACTGTATCAGGTACTAATGGGGGGGTTCTAATTTGCCACATGGATTTAATCTGGCCACACACTCCCTCAAAAATTTGTGAACTTTATTTGCTTCTGTTGCCTCTGTGGCACCACACTTAGACCAAGAAGGTGCATGAGATGGTTCCCTGTGAAAACGGAGTAACTTGTGTTTACTTGCATGAAATACCAATGTAAGCAGAAAATAAGTGTAAGTGAAAATGGCTATCATCAAGTAAAAGCATTCACCCTCCTTTTGGCCTTGTGAGTAACTGTGGTTCCCTTGCTCTCCATGTCTCCCAGAGGTCTCTCCTAAAGCCTGTTTGCACATAGCACAGAAATGATGCAGTGCTGTTTTTAACAACTGATATCCCTATCTGGTCACAGCCCATAAAAAATCCAAGTGTGATCATTCTACAGATCAGGTTACCTCTGCTATCTGTGTGCTTTACATTATGCACAGTGGAACTGATCCCAGTGATCCACTCTAAACTTATCACATTGGCTGAGGTTCTCTCTCCTTCTCCCTTCTATTCACCTGTGCAACATTTTCATTCCTGCAGTTTTTGTTGCCAGAAAATCTTGCTGGATCCTTAAGCTGAGTTGATAGTACAAGGTCCTGCAGGAGTGGCAATCTTTTGTTGTGTCATATTTACTCTTAGTTCTTCCCTGCAGAGATTTATTTTTTTCAATATGCTGTATAAACGTACACAAATGAACATGTAGGTTTGTGTATGGACTTCTGACTTAAGCCAAGAGACACAGTTAAAATGGATCAACATTGTAACATTTTTCAGACTATGGGAAATCAACTCACCCAAACAGGAGACTAAACTTAAGTGCGTTTGCTGATTGCAGTAAAAAGTCTTGGTGATGTCATCATTTGCAACATTTAGAATGTATCTGTGATAATACGTGAAGGGGAAGAAGGTAATAAAAGATTACATGAGGCATATGAGATAGCAGAGTTGAGCCGGCACTTTCATAGGACGAAGTGAAATTAAAGTTATTGAAATTCTATTTTCTAGAAATTCTGCTAGTTTCTGAGGTAGAAAAAAAGACGGGATTAAGAGCAATTCTTTGTGCTAAAAATCTTAGGAAGCAAAATGGGGGTGATAAATTTACTTTGATTTTTGCAAATACTAAAGTTTCCTATCTATGTGCTACCAGTCCTGATGGAAGACTGATTGCCAAAAGACTAAGTATGGCAATACAAATAAACGTTCCTAGACAAAATTACATTTAAATGAATGTGGATAATTTTGCATTCATCTATGCAATATGGAGGAACTTCAGTTATCCCTGACCGAAGAATGAACTGAGGAAATGCCAGAGTTAAGCAGAACCAAAAACAAAGAAAATACCTTGGAGCACGGAAGGGCATCCAAGTATCTAAGTTTTTCCCTTAGTTAAGTTGTCCAATAATTATTCAGCCACAATTAATGTACTGTGTAAAAATCAGACTAAACTTTTTTTTTTGTCTTTTTCTGAAGAAACTTAAGACAGTTTGGATGCCCACTGTAAGCTTTGATCTTACTCAGAGTGATTCTGGAATTCATGAATATGACCCATATGCACTTTCTTGTGTAGTTCAATTTGCCATTTGGATCATGGAATACAAATTAAAGAAAAGAAAAAGAAAGGCAGGAGACTATTATTATGTTGCCAAAAATAGACCAAGGCAAAGAAAACAGTTACTGCCAAAACTGCTGTTTTCTGAGTTGGCTTTAAAGCACCAGTGTCTCATAAGCTAGTGCATACCACCTAAGGCAGGAGTGACTTTCTTAACCTTGAAGTCAGGATATACATTTAGTTATAGAACTCCTTAACGCTTTGAGTAAGACATCCCAAAGGTTTGTTAATATACATACAGTTGTTCTAGATTTAGAAAAAAAATCAATTGGTCTATTAGTCGTTACCTACAAGCATAGACAGTAATTAAATATCTAAGTACTGGTACTGGGATATATACAAAATGGAACAGAACCCTGGTTACTGCAGATTCACACTGCTTAAAGCAGCAGTTTCACAAGTGGCAGTGATTAACAATTTTAATTCCTCAGCGTTTTGAATTACATCATGAAGCCGGGCAAGGGGATTCTCCATCTTCAAAAAACTGCCGAAACGCAGTTGCATCTCATCTGTCCCATAACAAATATTGATTTCATCATGCAAAGTTCACAAAGAAAAGAATTGCTCCTTTGAACAATATTTTGCCTTACCATGCTACTGCAGGAATCCCTCATTACGTGAGTTTTACAGCCCCCTTGTATTTCGTGATCAAATGGTGGGTAGCTGTGCCATCACAGCCATTCTTGTCTGCTGCTTTTGACTCCCTAGGACACCCTACACTGACACCAATTCTTTAATTCAAACTCTTTACCTTCTCCTCTGATTCAAATAAAAGAGTAATAATTAAAATTTAATGTTATAATGCAGCCATGCATGAAATCCTAGAAACCATACTACTCATGAAATTGCAATATTTAAAACTAAGCTAACCTTATCACATAGGATGAAGGGTCACTTAGGAATAAAATAGAATAGTGTAAGTAAGAAAGCTGTTATCTGAAAGGCATCACGCCTTATTTTGTGAAATGCGTATGGTGAATATAAACAGATCATTACAGAAAGCAAAAGAATGCCTTAAATCTTTGAATTTTTCAAAGTACTTAATTCCTGGTTCAAATATGGTATTGTTATGTGATGACAGGCAAGTTCCTTAAACCCTGAAGCTAGATGTGGGAAGGCTGGGAAAGGGAACAGAGGGAGGATAAGACAAATACTATGAGAGCGTAAGATTAAATTCTACTTTAAAAAGTATGTTCATAAAGATCAGGCATTCAGATTGCACAGATGTATTCAGTAATGGCATTTTTTATCATGACCGCATGATGCTGTCACCTACTAGAACCTGCTTTATTTTTTAAACTAGTTTTTGTGTAGAACAGTAGACTGATTCACAAACTGAAAAAAAAGACCAATGGAAACTTTTGGGAGAGTTGGAGAAGGACTTCAGTACTCGTTAGACAGCTATAGTCAGAACTTCTTTAGACAAGGAATTATAGACGGAACAGGTGTGGCAGTTAAACACAGTCTGGAACCAATGGCCAAATTCAATGATCTTTAGAATTAAATGAAAGCCACATTCCAAGTGTTTCAGTCTAGAAGGAGAAGCAGTGATGATAATATTACTCAAGTCAGGTGTGGATAAATTCCTTTCACTTGTACATGACTGCCACTGGACAGTCCACAAGTCTGTGAAAAATTCTGGCATCTGGGATGCCCTCTTGATTGTTTCTTTATTGTTCTGTGCTTGGTTCCTTTCTAGGAAGCAAGTTGCTTCCTTCCAGCAGTGTCGCTTGCTCCACTGGAAAAGGCAGCAAATCAGATGCTCAGCACTATAATCCAGTAAGTGCTTTAGTAAAATGCTTCCTTTTCATTCAGAGGTAAGGATGGGAGAAAGAGAGAAACTCAATTCAGGAGTCTTTGTTTGCTGAGGGTTAAAGGGACAAGAAAGGACTTGCAGGGGAGAGTTAAAGAACTACCTTGTTCTGCAGGCCTCCATTTTATGCTGTGTGTGAAGTCATCGCCAGAGGATTGTTTCAGTGCACACTGGGTAAGAAGCACAGGTAACTGCCATAGAACAGTACCATAAATCAATGAGTCACGGTGGAGGCAGGCTTCTGGGCTACCTCTTGCCGTATTGAAAGAGCACAGTAAATACTGCACAGCTTTACAGTGAAGACAGTTAATCTTATACCTTCTTCCCCAAGTGATTTTGTATGACCAACTGACTAGGGCCAGCTTAATATCCATAAGCACTGCCTTTTTCAGTTGCCTGCAGTGAACAACAGCGAACTGCCTCAGTGAACATTTTGTCGTTGAGACACCTCTATCTGCAATAATCTACACTGTTTTATTCTGTTCTTGCATTGCTGTTTCCTTTACTCAAATGCCACCTAGCTTTCTCTGCACCTATTCTCTGCTTTCTGTGGTTCACTATTTTAGTGAGCCACTTTTGTTTATTTTCTGACTTTGTGCCTACCTCTATCTTTGCTTGCTTTTAGCCTAGCCTTAGTGGTACCTACTCCTCCACAACAGTTTCACAGGTTTGACTCAGATGTCAAAGTAGGACTGAATTTCCTGGTAAGGTTTGTAATAGGGCAAAGGGGAACACAGCTCTGGGCTTGTTCCCTAGAATTCAAAGTCCACTTTTGCCTGCATCTTTCAAAGTTTCTCTTTAGGCTCACAGTCTGTCTCATTTTCTGGTACCCTTTCTATTTTGACAGCTAAACATCATGCGGCCTTGAAAGTGATGAGGATGTGAAGCTCTGAGGAACTCAGTTTGGTATATAGCTAGATAGAAGAGGCATCATCTTTAATAGAAGAAAATTCTTCCAGCTATTCACAAATAGTTGATAGTACTTATTATTGCTTAGTGCCAACCCCTGTGTATGCTGCAAGACACAATGGCTTAAGTTCTCATTGTAATGCTCAAGTAATGCTTAGTCGTTAGCTGCTCTGCCACCTCGTGGCACTCACAGCAATCAGATGAACAGCTGAACTCTTCACAATGGTACCAGGTCATTGGTGTCCCAGTAGAATAATATTTATAGAGAGCAGATCAGAAAGGCAGGCCAGGTAAAGAAGCTGGTACTTAGTGCTGAGACTACTTAAATGCCTGCTATGCCAGAGATAAATGCTTAGACTAAAAATATAGCTGCTAACCAGCATTTACTGGGGTAGTTATCAGTGTCTGCCAAGAGCCACGTGCTCATGATCGGGTCTCCGTAGAGAGGCAGAACATCCTCAAACCTCTGCTCCCAAACAGGCAAATTTTGCTCAAAGTATGTAAGCACAGTTGCAATAATATGCATCCTCATCAAAATAAATGCAAAGGATGTAATCACTTACTAGTGGTTATCACAGGCAATAAGGGATATATGGAAAAACTTGAGTCTGAATTTTGCTAATCTTCTCAGTAGTGTTTAAGTAGTATTTTGGTACTGAAATCTACTGATTTCAAGAGCATCTGACAGCCCTGAAGCTAATCTGGGGAAGTGCACAACAGTCTGTAAGATCCGTTTCATGAAATCCATCTCCCAAACCAATGAAGTTTTGCCGCATAGCCTGTTCTTTAAGTCAAGCTCTTTCTCATGAAGAGAATCTTTCATATCTTTCAGCTCTTT